>PVLC010004621.1:7044-83505 GCA_004027655.1 Graphiurus murinus | reverse complement strand
CAGAACAAAAAAAAAAAAAAAAAAAAAAAGTTCTTGGAACCTGGTAATGAAGGAATTTTAATGGCTTCAACAATGGAGCAATACAAGAGGGGTTGGGGTTGGGGTTGTAGCTCAGAGGAGTGCTTGCCTAGCATCACCAGGCCCTGAGTTCCATCCCAAGCACTGGGAAGAAGAAAGAAAAAAGGAAACAAATACATAAGCAAGTTCTTCTTTTGAAATTACACATATAGTACTCACCATTTGATGCTGATGAACATGGAGTCAACAAACTAAGTGGGGAAAAATGCTGTCTGTTAAAGTTAGCAGCTGTAGGTGCTCCTCCAAGGGGTGCTCCAGGTCCGTACATCTGACCTCCCGAAAGGTTTGAGGCAAAGTTTCCCAAATGTGTAGAAGATGGTGTTACGGACCCATATGGTGAATCCATGCTGACAATACCTAGAATGTAGAAGACCGCCATAATTCTTAAAGAAATAGTTAAGACAAAGAATATTCTAAGAGGTCCTGACAGATTCCAAACTGTTGTAATTACTTTAAAAACTTCCCCAAAGCCGGGTGTGGTGGTGCACGCTTGTAATCCCAGCATTTGGGAGGCTGAGACTGGAGGATACGGGTTCGCGGCCAGTCTCAGCTATCTAGTGAGGCACTCCGCAACTTAGTGAGACCCTGTTTCAAAATAAAGAATAAAAAATAGGGCTGGGGGTATAGCTCGGAGGTAGAATGCCCCTGAGTTCAATCCCCAGTACCGCGAAAAAAAAAAAACTTCCCCAGGGTAATTTCTTTATAAAAAAGGAAAATAATTTTACATTTAATATTAGTATTTGATCTTTTATTAGCTATTATAGAATATATGTAAACTTATTATCAGTTTGTAGTTTAAATAGACTTAAAGGCTAAGAAATTTAGGAATATTTTATCTTTAAATAACTATAGGAAGCCGGGCGTGGTGGCGCACGCTTGTAATCCCAGCATTCGGGAGGCTGAGACCGGAGGATCCGGGTTCGAGGCCAGCCTCAGCTACCTAGTGAGGCACTCCGAAACTTAGTGAGACTCGGTTTCAAAATAAAGAATAAAAAAATAGGACTGAGGGTATAGCTCGGAGGTAGAATGCCCCTGAGTTCAATCCCCAGTACCGCAAAAAAAAAAAAAAAAAAAAAAAAAAATTAACTATAGGAGCCGGGTGTGGTGGTGAACGTTGTAATCCCAGCATTTGGGAGGCTGAGACTGGAGGACCCGGGTTCCCGGCCAGCCTCAGTTACTTAGTGAGGCCCTCTGCAACTTAGTGAGACCCTGTTTCAAAATAAAGAATAAAAAACAGGGCTGGGGGTATAGCTTGGAGGTAGAATGCCCCCGAGTTCAATCCCCAGTACCGCGCCCAGCATGTGTGCTATTATTAATTTCAAATTTCTTGGTATCTGTGAAGGCAAATGTCCCCGTTTCTTGGGCATGGTAATACTGGTATAGCTATGAAGGCAAAAATGCCTGTTTGAAAAGATTAACAAGTAGATAATTTAAGTGAGGGAGCATATAGGCATTTACAATTGTTTATATTGCTCTTTAAATTTCTATGTGGTTTAAAATTTTTTCAGAATAAAAACTGTAAAAACAGTTCAGAGTCTAAAGTATATAGTCAAATTATGTAAGAAAAACTGGTTAAGCAAAGAAAGACAACATATGAAACACAAAATGAACTAGAAAAAAGTAGAAAGAAATAAAAATTAGGATGTGGAGGAGGTTTAGGAAAACATAAGATATCTCCTGCACAATAAAAGGATTAATACTTCTAACCCTAAATGACCTGCATAAAAAAAAATTGTTAAACTTCAATGCCAATTTTGACTTTAATCAAATGCATATTCTCCTGTGTCTTACAAAACTGATCTTTTTTCTTATACCCTTTCACAAAAAAACCTGCTTCCTTCTCTGAATCTTAATTTTAGCCTTTCAAAATATATCACCTTTCAATATATCCCCCTTCAAAGGTTAGCACATTTTTGGAAAGGTATTTTCATTAAATTCTAACTATGATAACCATGGAATTTTAAAAGTACTTCTCATGCATTGTCATAGGATAATCCTATAAAATCTAATAAACTGTACTGTTTTAGTACTCAAGAGAAATTCTTTTTGAAAGTACAAACATATACTTCAATCAAGCCCTGGCAAAGAAATATTTACCAATTCATTATATTTATATATATGCTACAGAAATAGATGAAAATAAGATTGAGTTCCTATTAAAACTGGAAATTTTTGCCACAGAATGTCTTATCTCCAATAACACAGGTGGGACATGGCAACTCTTCTATAAAAGACCAAATACTAGCAAGGAGTGATAGCACATACCTGTATTCCCAGATACTTAGGAGGCTGAGGCAGGAGAATAGAAAGTTCCAGGCTAGCCTGGGAATCTTGGTGAGATCCTATCTCAATATAAAAATCTTTAAAAAATGCCTGGGGTATGCCTCAGTGGTGAAGAACTTACCTAGCACGCACGAGGCCTCTGGGTTAAATCCCTAGTACTGCCTAATAAGTACCAAATAGTTTTGAAAGGCCACAAGGTCTCTATTTTAACTACTCAATTCTGTCATCATAGTGTGAAATCAGCTATGAATAATATGTAAATGAGTGGGCATGGGCTGGGGATGTAGCTCAGTGGTAGAGTGCTTGCCTAGGATACATGAGGTCCTGGGTTCAATCCCCAGTAACCCCTTCCCCAAACAAAACAAAACAAAACAACAAAATAAATGAGTGGGCATGGCTGTCAATAAAACTTTACTTATGAACACTGAAATTTGAATTTCCCATTTTTTATATATTATTTTATTTTTCTTGGTTGTCTTTGGCCAAAATAGCGAGACCTCTATAATAAATAAATAAGTAAATAAATGTATAGATATTTTTTAAACTGTAAAAGGAAGCCAGGCATAGTGATGCATACCTATAATCCTAGTACTTGGGAGGCTGAGATAGAAGGACAATAGGATTGCCAGTTTGAGGCCAGCCTCAGCAACTTAGATCCTCAGCAAGACCCCATTTTCAGCTTGTACCTAACAAAGATGTATGATTACAATGCACCAATTAATATAAAAAATAAAAAATATTTTAAAAAGATAAAAAAATAGATAAGGGGTTGGGGGTTGGTCTAGTTTGGAGACAGAATGCCCCTGGGGTCAATTCACATTTAAAAAAAAAAAAATAAATAACAACAACAAAGAAAAAGGAAAACAGGGATCAGGCCAAATTTGGCTCACAGACCCCAGTGTGTCAATCACTCCCATGGACTGTCTCTTAATTTCTTGAAATGCTCATACTAAAATGCAATAGCTCAGCTGGGCATGGTGGTGCACGCTTGCAATCCCAGTACTTGGGAGGCTGAGGCAGGAGGATTGTAGGCTCATGGCTAGCCTCAGCAACTTAGTGAGACCACCTGCAACTTTAGTGAGACCCTGTTTCAAAATAAAGGAAAAAAATAGGGCTAAAATAGTGTATAGCTCAGAGGTAGAATGCCCCAAGGTTCAAACCCCTCCCCCCCACAAATGCAATAGCTTTAAATGTGTCTTGGTATTTTAAACTGAATCCTGCAACAGAAAAAGGACATTATTGGGCCAGGCTTGGTGGCACACACCTGAAATACCAGTACTTGCAAGGCTGAGACAGGAGGATCACAGGTTGGAGGTCAGCTTAGTAACTTTGCAAGACTTTGTTCAAAATAAAAAGGGCTGGAGGTGTAGCTCAGAGATAAAATGCCTCTGGGTCCTGGGTTCAATCTCCAGTACCAAAAACAAAAAAACAAAAAACAAAAAACAAAAAACGAGAAAATAAAAAAGGTCTGTAGTCTGGTTAGCAGTGCCACAAGAATATTAATTTCGTAGTTCTGGTAAATTTAACATGGTTATGTAAGATGTTTACATACAGGGAAGCTGGAGGAATTATAGAAGAACAACTTTTTTTTTTTTGCGGTACTGGGGATTGAACTCAGTGGCATTCTACCTCCGAGATATACCCCTAGCCCTATTTTTTTTATTCTTTGTTTTGAAACAGGGTCTCACTACATTGCGGAGTGCCTCACTAGGTAGCTGAGGGCTGGCCTCAAACCTGGATCCTCTGGTCTCAGCCTCCCAAATGCTGGGATTACAAGTGTGCGCCACCACACCCAGCTAGAAGAACTTCTAATATAAAGCTAAATATATTTCATAGTAAAAAAAAAAAGTAATAGTTTAAAATCAGAAGATCTTTAGGTACTCTATAAATATCAGGGTTGCCCAAGAAGACTTTCTATGATAATGAAAATGTTCTGCATCTTTGCTGTCCAATATGGTACCCATTAGTCATAAGTATTTATTAGACACTTGAAATATAGCGGCTAGCTTGACTAATAAGTAAATTTTTAATTTTACTTCATTTTCATTAATTTAAATTTAAATAGCATAGATGGCTAGTGACTGCTCTATTAGCCTGTGTAGCTCTATATTTCTCTTGTTACTTTAAAACAAAAGATAAGCAGAAATAAAATCAAATTTTGCAAAATTCTTGCTAGGTGCTTGGTTTTTTAAATAGGGCAAATTTTTGGTGGCATGTTCCTAGACTTAAAGCATAAGAGACTTACTTTGAGAGAAAATATTTATGGGAAATTCAAGAAAAAATTAATTGTATTTTTCAAAGGCTTAACAAAACAAAACAAACAAAAAAAACCAGTCACTATACTAGACATACATAATACAGCAGCATTTGATTTAACTGAATAAAACAACTTGGGGCTAGGGATGTAGCTCAATGGTAGAGTAACAAGAGGCATAGGGTTCAATGCCTAGCACTGGGGAAGAAAACAACAATCTGTTTACATAGCCCAAATCAGAGTAAAACCATTAGGAAATAACCAATAATTTTCTTATCACATGTGTAAATAAACACTACAGAATATGAGAAAATGTAAACTCACCTGAGGGGCTTGGAGCAGGTCTCTGTAATGGTGGTGGTCTAAAACCTGGAGCTTTGGAAGTATCAGACTGATGTAAAGGATCTGAATTTGGCAAATATGAGGATTTTCCTGATAGCATAGACTCTGGTGTTGACTGAGATGAAACAACAGATCCTCCCCAGAAGGCATGAGCAGAAGTAGGGTTATTTTCAAATAATGTGCTAAAGGGCCCAAAAGGTAAAGGGGCACTGAAATTGGGAGTGATAGGCTTATTTGCTGGATGTACTGAATTCTGACAAGCACTTTGTGTACTTAAGGTTGAAGGTAGCTGGACAGAGGAGGGAACACTGTGAGGTCTTTTAATGTGGTTGACATTGAGGACTGCAACAGATGAATTCTGCACTGGAGCTGGATTCTTGTGAGGAGCAGTTGTGCCATGAGAGGGTGGTCTAATAGCAGGGGTTTCCATTTTAGGAGGTTGGGAGCATCCCATTTGTGTCTGAGGCATAGGGTAAGTCACTGGGGCAGTAGAAGGCACCGCCACTGGAGCAGAACTTGTTGTTGATAAAGGAGGAACAGTCATTCTAACTTCCGGGGGAGGAACCTGAGACTGCTGAAGAGGTGGTCTTGGCTCCTGAGAAACAGATCCCGGAGGTTGTTGCTGAGCGGAATGAACTGATGAACTCCCAGAAGAACTGCTGCTGTTTGGAGGTCTACTGTTTGCTGTTTCTACTACTGGTGGACTACCTGCTTCCTGTTCAGAGGAAGATGCCCCTTTATTTGGAGATGCTGATCCACAATCCAAAGGGCTGTTTCTAGAAACCCCTCCTGGCTGGGCTGGTGGTGATGGGGAAGATGGGGATGATACTGGATAGTGTTCTTTGGCAGTAGGCATAGGATATGTGGCATTTGTGGGAGCAGTGCTGTTGTTGCTTGCTGTGGTTGTGACTGTTGTTGTGGTGGCATTGGATGTCTTCACAACTGTGACAAAAAGCTGCCTTCTGACAGAAGGTGAACTTGGACTGCCATTTGTAGACGTACCAGGCACCGTTGAAGCTGATGAACTGGTTGTAGTTGTTGGACTTGAAGTTAAAGAACCTGCTGAATTCACCTGAGAACCACTGCTATTCTGATTGCTATGGCGAGGCACCATGTGAGGCTTAGGCGAGTTAGTAGCTCTGGCAGGGCTCAAAGGCCTGACAGGAAAAGGACCCCAAGTGGATTGAGCTGGTGGAAAAGTACCTCCAAAGTGGGTCATGGGCAACCTTGGTGGACGGATCTGCTGGAAAGTCTGAGCAGCAAGCAAAGCATGTGCAAACTGTGGAGGAGGATATGCTAATGGAAGAGAAACTGGAAAACCAGGCCTCACATTATTCACTGGGTTCTTAATGGTTTTGTGAGTTGATGCAGAAGAAATAGCAGGCACAGTGAGTGCTGTGGCAGTTTGAGATGTTGATGACAAAGCGACAGTCGTCATTTTAATTCCCATCAAGGAACTGTTAGCAGCTGTGGTGGTAGGTGCTGATGACCCTATTTTGGAATTTGCTGAGGAGCTTTTCAAACGATTCTTTGGAATAAGTTCATCAATTTCTTTGTCTGGATCCTTGATCAGAGCATTGATCAACTGAGTTGCTTGTCTTGTTGATTCTGTGCCACCCCTGGATATTGACCAGAACAAAATAATTAGGTCTAATTTCTCATATCAAGCCTACATGAGTCTGTGTGTATATATGTACACATACAGAGAATAAAAAAAGTTACTAAGAAATCATTTTACTACTAAAAGATACACTATGGTTAGGAAAAACAACATTACTATAAAATTGAAGAGCTGATTAATACCATTAACAATACAGGAGGGATGAGGTTGTAGCTCAGTAGTAAAGCATTTGCCTACAAAGTGCAAGGCCCTGGGATTGATCCCTAATAGTACAAAAATAAATAAATAAAAGCAATATAAGTACTTGGGAGGCTGAGACTGGAGGATCCAAGTTTGTGGCCAGCCTCAGCTACTTAGTGAGGCTCTTCACAACTTAGTGAGATCCTATTGCAAAATAAAGAATAGCCGGGCGTGGTGGCGCATGCTTGTAATCCCAGCATTCGGGAGGCTGAGACCGGAGGATCCGGGTTCGCGGCCAGCCTCAGCTGCTTAGTGAGGCACTTTGCAACTTAGTGAGACCCGGTTTCAAAATAAAGAATAAAAAATAGGGCTGGGGGTATAGCTCGGAGGTAAAATGCCCCTGAGTGCCATCCCCAGTACCACACAAAAAAAAAAAAAATAAAAAATAAAGAATAAAAATTAGAACTGGGGATGTAGCTTGGAAATAAATAAAATGTCCGTGTACTCAATCCCTGGCACCGCCCAAAAAAAAAAAAAAAAGCAATATAAGTAAATAGGAAGACATTACAACTGAGTAAGAAAATAGTACTTTATCTTAAGTGCTGGTATGACCCCATTCACTACATATTTCCAATAATGCCAACAAAAGCCATAACATCAAACCCTAACAGTGGAATTTTCAGGAAAAATATTTGATTGCAAGGAACACCTTATGGAAACCTGAGGAAGAAATTACCCAGAAAGGGAATCTGCTTCTCTCTTCTCTAGACAGAGTAGGCTGTGACTACTTGACTATTCCAGCAGAAGAAAATATAGGAAAGGAGAGGAGGAAGAGGAGAAAATAGATGGTTAATTGCCTTACTTTAGAAGTAGGTTATAACTATCAGCCCTGCTACATACTGCAAAGGGGCACATTACTTTTACAGGCAAACTTACAACTGCCATCCTAAAATGTAAGCTCTATCAAAAGAAATTGGATGTCTATTAAAGCAAATCTTTTAACTTCTTTTTTTTTTTTTTTGCAGTACTGGGGATTGAACTCAGTCAGGGGCATTCTACCTCCGAGCTATATCCCCAGCCCTATTTTTTATTCTTTATTTTGAAATAGGGTCTCACTAAGTTGCGGAGTGCCTCACTAGGTAGCTGAGGCTGGCCGCGAACCCGAGTCTTCCAGTCTCAGCCTCCCAAATGCTGGGATTACAAGCGTGTGCCACCACGCCCGGCTTTATAACTTCTTAGAATATCATCTGTAAGGATATTTGGGCATAGACACATCCTAGAAGTTATTCAAGAAAATAAATATTCTATTATTGACCTCAAATTTTAAGGATACAATTTCAGAATAACAAATTTCAAAGGCTATTTGAGAGAAAGAGATAGAAACCCATTACTTAAAATGTGTTAGTCTCAGAATATCCTATCAATAGGTTACCTTTGCCATATACACATACCCATACAAAAGTTCTATAAAACCATTTAAAGCACACCATTTTTTAGGGATAAAATATTACAAAGTGTATCTTCTCAAAACACTCATAAAATTCTCATTTAAAAAAATGTATACTAAGCTGGGCGTGGTGGCGCACGCTTGTAATCCCAGCATTCAGGAGGCTGAGACCGGAGGATCCGGGTTTGTGGCCAGCCTCAGCTACCTAGTGAGGCACTCCGCAACTTAGTGAGACTCGGTTTCAAAATAAAGAATAAAAAATAGGGCTGGGGGTATAGCTCGGAGGTAGAATGCCCAGGAGCTCAATCCCCAGTACCGCCAAAAAAAAAAAAAAAAAAATGTATACTAAATCAAGTGCAGTAGCCTATAATCCCAGTACTTGGGAAAGCTAAGACAGGAGGATTTCAGGTTCTAGTTTAGCCTCAGCAACCAAGAACGGCCCTATTTCAACCTAAAAAAAAAAAAAAATTAGGGCTAAGGGTGTAGCTTGGAGGTCCAATGGCCCCGGGTTCAATCCACAGTATTAAATATATCTATGTATATATGTATATGCACACACACACACACACACACACACACACACACACACACACACAGAATTAAGCAGAGAATTCCACTGAAAACTCAAATGGTTATATTTCATTAAGCTAAAATACAAAAACAAACCAGGAAGAAAATATAAAGAGATAAAGTTTTGCCTTATAGTTATTATCCGGTCTCCTGTCTTGTCTTTCTGCTTATCAATATCTATGTGTGCACCAGTGAACTCCCGAATAGCATTGATATTACAGCCTCCTCTTCCAATCACTCTGGATATCACAGTTGATGGAACAGATACTTTCTTTGACCTGTTTAAAAGTTGCAAACATATTAATTAATAAATTAAGATAAAACACTAATATCAGTGATTGTGAATAAAATTTAGAGCACAGAGTATTTAAGAGAATAAACCCATGGTTAAATAAGCCTCATGTATCTAATCTTACTTCAGATAAACATAAGAAAGGTAACTAGCAGCTATAGAGAAGCTTTACCCTAGCTTCTCATCTCTGCATCCAAGACAGTTTGCTTTCTTGACTATCATCCTTCATTTGTATCAGAAAAGCATAAACTATGCAGACATGCACTGTGCTAATGAAATACTATTTTGATTAGGACAGGCATGGGTTCCTGTCCACATAAATTGACTAAACAGGTAACAAGAAACTCTCACACACTGTCCAAAGTGCTTGAATATGGTATTAAAGACATGTTGGTAAGAGCATATAACCCAGCCTGAAGTGCCAAGAAAGGCTTTCTGTGGGCATCTTTTGGTGGTTTATTCATTCTTTTTTATTATAACTGAGAGAATGGCATTAAATGAATATCCACAAATACAGAAACTTGCTAAAAGATATTTAGGGATCTGAGGGAAAAGAAAAGCCTATTGCAATTTTTTTTTTTAAAAGGCAAAATCCACCTAACACTCACAAAATTATATTTTAATTTTCAACATTCAGGTTCTGGAAAGGTCAATGTAAATTTCTGGCAAGCCAATTAAAGAATCCTTCTAAAAGAAAATAGACCCCAGAAGTGATCTACCTCTGGGCTAGAGACCCAGCCCTATTTTACTTTTTATTTTGAAACAGGATCTCACTAAGTTGCTCAGACTGGCCTCAAACCTGCAGTTATCCTGTTTTAGCTTTCTAACTACTGGGATCATGGGCATGCACTACCGCGTCCACCTAGTATAATTCTTAATAAAGAACTTTAATGAGTAAGTATTTAGAATGGTCTACTAAATAGTAAGTTGTCATATTTTCAAAAAGAAAATATATGTCCATATATGTATATGTGTGTGGATGTGTGTGTGTGTGTGTGTGTGTGTGTGTATGTTAGTTGATAATTCTTTTTTTTCCTCAA
This sequence comes from Graphiurus murinus, assembly GCA_004027655.1. NCBI lineage: Eukaryota > Metazoa > Chordata > Mammalia > Rodentia > Gliridae > Graphiurus > Graphiurus murinus. The sequence continues at coordinate 73,398 of PVLC010004621.1, read as the reverse complement.
AGAGCATAACCAGCCAGTGATTGTTATTTCCTAGTTGAAAATTTCTTGCTATACAAGTATCAAATGCACACAGAAAAACTGTATGAAACCAAATAGTGGTGGTGCATGCCTGTAATCCCAGTACTTGGGAGGATGAGACAGGAGAAGCGTAGGTTCTCAGCCAGCCTCAGCAACCTTGTGAAGCTCTCTTCAACTTAGTGAGACCATTTCAAAATAGAAAATAATATAAGAAATATAAGACAGGAGTACAGCTCAGAGATTGGATGCCTCTGGGCTCAATCTTCAGTACCACACACATGGAAGAAAAACTGAATCATCTTAATCTTGTATGGAGAATACTCTGATGTTGATTTTATTTAGTTTAGAAGAGAGGGTATATATGAATAGGAGTGTGTGTATCAGACATACTGATAGAGACAGAGAGAGAGGTAAAGATGGGGAGGAGGATTAATAGTAACAAGTTTGGTTTACAGAGTTCTTGTTTCAAATCAAAGTTTATTTTTTATGGACTTTCTAGGAAGTCCTTAAAAATAAATTTACCAAACACTTCTAATAGATCAGTCCTCTTTCTCAATTTTTTAATCTGAAATATTGCAAGGCTGTCTCTGTTGACCAGATTCAATCTGTTTGCAAGCTTTGGAATAGTAGGAGCAACTTAACTATAAGGTAACACTTCACTGAGACATATAGCAATAAAAAAAAAAAGAGGCAAATATAGAATCACTCACCTTCTTACAACTTCTTTCCATCCTTCTTCCCTCTTTTGCCCACGCTTAGGACTTGCTACTGTTAACTTCCCATTTGGAGAGGAAAGGGGAGATGGACCAGATTTTGTGCAAGTAGACAGGGAATTACTGGTCCCTTCACTGATAGTCTCTGACAATCTTTAAACAGAAGGAGGAAAAGTACATTAAATACAGATACAATATCTTTAAATGATGAAGGTAGCGTATTACATAATTTTATTATTTATTTTTAGCTTAAAAAATATGAGCAAATGAGTTTATTTTTCACTGTTCCTTAATATTTATCATATAATAGGATGAGCCAATTTTAAGAATATTCCATATAGGGGACAAATTTAGGAGAAGTGAATGACAATAATCCCTACAAAACTGATACTGATATTTTTCACAGGCTGTTTAACAACCAAAAAGAAATTCCATATTACAAATAATTTTCTCTCTTATTAAAAGATAATCTAAAAAACAGTTTAGTGTTCCATTAAAAAGATGCCTTCTTTAGCACAAAGAAAAATCCTTATTGTACAAGTTGTTAATTCACTTCTACCAACAAATTCAGCAACAACATATTTAATGATGATACTATAAATAAAAATAAAAACTGGAACTAACTTTATTGAAGCTTTGCCAGAAACAGATTTTCTCTCCTCCTTTGGAAATGTAACAAGAACAGATGGCTGCTTCTTGTTGGTCACAGTGGTAGTGACCACAGCTGGTGAATGATTGTCACTCTTCCGGCTACTGTTGCTGTTACTACTTTCATCACTACAGCTGGAAATCCTCATGTTATCACTGTCCCCGCTCTCGCTGGTACTGCTGCTCTTGGACTCTCCATTCACCTTCTCTGGCTGACTGTATGAAATTGGTAGTGGATCATCAAATATAATTTGAACGTTTTCTGGAGTAATTTTATTTTTCCTGTTTTTCCTCTTTGAACTGGTTGTGGTTATGGTATTGTTTCTTTTACCATGGGAACCTGCCAAAGTTGTCCAGGTTGCAGATATACCTATGGTAGTAGTGGTTGTGGCACTTGGAGGCTCTGTCAAGACTTCAGGCTCTTCTGTAAAAGTAGCAACACTGAATTAGCAATTTCTATTTGGCTTTAAGTACACTAAGAAAACAAAAAACCCAGGAGTTACTTCCCTACTATTAAGACATAAAGTCACCAGTCATTCCAACATGCACAGTAATAAGGTGGATATGATTGATGTGTTTCCCTAAGAACTATTCACAGTAGAATAGGCGAGCCAGGCATGGTTGTGGCACATGCCTATAATCCCAGTACTTGGGAGGTTAAGGACTGCAGGTTCGAGGCCAGCCTCAGCAACTCACTGAGTACTTGTTTCCTTAAAAAATAAAGGGGTGGGGGTGGAGTTGTTTAGAAGTAAAATGTCCATGGGTTTAATACCTAGTACCAAAAAAAAAGGAAGTGGTTATTGGGAATTATGAATAGGTAACATATATTACATGTTATGTAACTATTATGTTTCTCGGGTATAATGTTATTGTAGTTATATGAAATAATGTTCTTTTTCTGGGAAATACATAGTCAAATATTTAAGGACAATTTCACATAATGTATAAAACCTACACAAACATTGCTCATCATACTGATCCTTTAACTCTTCTACAGTTTGAAAACTTTCAAAATAAAAAGGATGAAGATAGGGGAAATTTAAGAAAAGCACACACCATGCAAATATATTTGGTGTTTTAGTGACAATTGTTCATCTCCACAATTGCTCTATTTCAAATAATCTTTCAATTACAACCTGGCTAAAAACAATTCCTTCATTTGAGGATATGTGAATATGGTCTGAATTGTGGATAATATTGTGTAATTACCAATAATGCGTTTTAGGAATTATAAATGGTATTTCGGGGTTGGGGATATAGCTCAGAGGTTCAATATCAGCACTATAAGATTAAGAAGTATAAGCCGGGCGTGGTGGTGCGCACTTGTAATCCCAGTACTTGGGAGGCTGAGACAGGAGGATCCAAGTTCGCAGCCAGCCTCAGCTACTTAGTGAGGCCCTCTGCAATTCAGTGAGATCCTGTTTAAAAATGAAGAATAAAAAATAGGGCTGTGGATATAGCTCAGAGGTAGAATGCCTCTGGGTTCAATCCCCAGTACGGGGGGGGGGGGGGGGAGGAGTAATAAGTATAAATGGTATTTCATGATTATGTAAGCAAGTGTCATTTTTGGGATATGTTGAAATATTTTTAGGTACAGTGTGAAGTGTCTTCAATTTGCTTCCAGATACATAAAATAAGTAAGTACATGTATTTAGAGATTAAAAAAAAAGAGCAAATAGTAAAATGTTAATTTTGTAAATATAGGCGGAGGTGATTAGATGTACATTTTATAACTCCTGGACCCTTGAATTCAGGACCAGCGTAAGCAACATAGCAAAATGCCACCTTAAAACAAGCAAGCAAACCCCTCCAAACAATCAATCAAACAAACAATCCCCCAAAGTTGGGAGGAAGTCAACAAATGAAAACAGCAAGCCAGGAGTGGTAGCACATGCCTGTAATTCCAGCTACTCTGAGGACAGAGGCAGGATTGCATGTTTGAGAACAGCCTGGACTAGTTACCTAGATCCTGTCTCAAAAAAATAAAAATGTCAGGTACATAGCTATAATCCCAGCTACTAGGAGAGGCTGAGGTAGGAGGATCACAAGTTCAAGGACAGCTTAGGCAATTTAGTGAGATTCTGTCTCATAAAAAAATCTAGGTGTACAGCTTAGTCATAAAGCCACCCCTGGGTTCACTCCCCAGGACTTTAATAAACAAGTAAATAGATACGTAAGACTGGAAATACAGCTCAGTGGTAAGAGTACTCCTGAGTTCAATCCCTAGTATAAAAAACCAACAAGAATTGCCAAATAAACAAGAATAAAACAAAACAAAAAACAATGACACACACACACACATACACATATATATATATGTTTTGGTTTTTTTTTTTTTTCGGTACTGGGGATTGAACTCAGGGACATTCTACCTCCAAGCTATACCCCTAGTCCTATTTTTTATTCTTTATTTTGAAACTGGGTCTCACTAAGTTGTGGAGTGCCTCACTAGGTAGCTGAGGCTGGCTGCGAACCTGGATCCTCCAGTCTCAGCCTCCCAAATGCTGGGATTACAAGCGTGTGCCACCACGCCTGACTTGGACATAAATATTTTGACTAGAATATATTACATGAAGCAAACTGATGGTTGTTTAGAGAAAATACCTTCAACTTTAAGCTTTTCTTTTTCTTGAGCAGCTTGGAGCTCAAAGTTCTCTTTATTTTTGGCTTCAATTTCTTCTAGTTTTCTTCTTTGTTCTTCCTTTTTCTTTCTTCTCTTCTCTTTTCTCTTTTCTCTTTTGGCAGCCAAAGCCAGCCTCCGGCTTTCTTCCCTTAACTGTTAAAGAATCAACAAGCAGGTATTTCTAAAACTGGAATTTACTCTGAAGAAAAGCTATCATATAATATCTTTTAATATAAGGAAACCTGAACACCATAAAATTCAAAGTCACCTAGTTTGATCCATTGTTTAACTACTCTAAGGAGAATAATATTTTTAAAATATCAAGATCAAATCAAGGATAAAAGATAATCTAAACTTAATATGGGAGAATGATAAACGACGATATATAGCTTTATTATAAGAAATTTAAGTTTAAATAAAAAGGTACCAAGGTACCAGGTTTTTTTCCTCCATTAATTTGGCAAAATTGAATTTATTCTATAAAATGACAATCTAGTAGGGAAAAAAGTTTCGATAATTTCATTGTAAAATTTATTATAATGGAAATAAATGGAAACAGTAAAATTATTAATGAGGAAATGAATATATTCACAGAATCCTAAGCAGTCATTTAAAGTGGTATAAATATGTACATAGGTAATGGTCACAATTTACGTTTGCTAAGAGGGGAAAAAAAAACACCTGCAGATGAATAATCTCATTTACAGAGGAAAGAAATCCTGTAAGTGTTCAATTTGTGGAAGTAAAGAATAAAGCTTACAGCTTACAAATGAAAGGTTTAATAGTGATTATTTCTCAAGGATGGAACTGCAGGAGAAATAATAGAAAGATGACTTTCCATTTTACTTTATAAATATAGTTTCTATCTTAAATGGTTATGTATTACTTTCATAGTCAGAAAATTTAAGAATAACTTCAAAAGTAAAGTAACTTCTTTTTTTTTTCCTTTGTGGTACTGGGAATTGAATACAGAGGCACTCTACCTCTGAGCTAGACCCTCAGTCCCACTTTATTTTTTATTTTGAAACAGGGTCTCATTACATTGCTGAGGCTGGCCTGGAACTTGCCACACTCCTGTCTCAGCCTCCCAAATACTGAGATTATAGGTGTGTGCCACCATACCCTGCCTGCTCAGTAACATCTCTTAAAAAGCTATTTTAACTGTCAAATTTTCCTTTGGCTTCTTAAAGATTAAAAAAAAATGTATTTCCTGTCCATAGTCAAACATTCTGTGTACTTTATATATAGTGTAAATGTATGTGTCAAAACAATGATTTGTGGTAAAATGAATGTCACGATATTCTAACTACCTAACTAGTGAACTTTTTTTTTGGGGGGGGGGGGTGATGTTGAGATCCAACCCAAGTGCCTCACTCATAGTGGACAAAAGTTCTAACACTGAAATACATCCCCAGTTCTCAGACTTAATTTTCATGAGAAAAAGTCTGGTTTCTTTTTTCAAGTCTTTTGCTAGACACATTTTGTATTGCCTTTTCAAACTATTACCTCCCTTAGATGTCTGAAAGGCTTAGCTTGTCTTGGAGGTTTTTACACCTTGAGGCAATTGTTTGGGTCTTGTTCTTGAAAAGGGAACACAGGTATTTTTCTAAAGTAGATGGATTTTAAGATAAGAGTGTACCAGAAGTTAAAGAAGTTGTTTGCAGGGAACTCCTTAGAAATTTTTGCTCATCTCCCAGAAGTACAAAAGCTCCAATCTAAGATAAGGAAAGGAGGAGCTTTTGCCCTTTCAAAAGATTAGTTAGAAAACACTAATTGGTGACCTTTACTCTTTAGCTCAAGACAAGGGCGGAGGACTAATATCTGATTGCAGAATCTGAAAGAAGAAACTGAGCATGACTTTTTTCATTCCAGCCTTCTGGAGGTAACTCAAGAAACATGTTTTCTCTGCCTGATCCCCAGTTAAGGAGGTCCATGGTTTTCTTGTCTAGTTTTGACTTTGAAGAATGGGTAAATGTAAGGGGAAAGGGAAGTATAGAAGTAAGGGTGAAGAAGGGTTTGCTAAAAACTATATCAAAGCAACTGTGGCTACAGATATAAAGCTTCTCCAATTCAGAATTGGGAATAAAACTGATAATGTTTATATCATAGCTATATGGACAGCAATGTCTTGAGAAAGGAACAGAAAATGAGGGAAGTTTAATAGAGCAAATGAAGTGAGACGTTTGGTGCATATGGAATGGCATTTTTACTTTGATGGACTTTTGAACATGTCCAGTGGCACCAGGAGCTAATTATGACTGGTATTTTACTATGGTGTGGTGAACTATTTAGAAAACAGAAGAAATTAGGCTGGGGTATGCAGCTCAGCAGTAGAACACTTGCCTAGCATGCAGGAAACAGTGGGTTCGATCCCTAGCACAACAAAAAGAAAGATTACACACACACACACACACACACACACACACACACACACACAGGAAGGGAGGGGGAGGAGGAGGGGGTGGCTGTGGCAGGAGGAGGAGTAACAGCACAAGGGGTTGGAGAAAAGTGTTTTGTTTTTTGAGATGAGGTCTTTCCTTATTGCCCAAGCTGGTCTCTAATTTGTGGGCTCAAGGGATTCTCCTGCCTCAAAGTTCTCAGTAATTGGGACTGCAGACGTACAAACCACACAGGAAAAAAGTTTAAATCAGAAAGTAGGATTTCATCTAAACTGATCTGACCTGAATGTGGTTGGGGATGGCAGCCTCTGGGCAAGACACAATATATGGGTGTGAGTAGGTCTGAGGTATGCAAGCACCTCAGGGCTTAATTGGTTTAGTCTGGTCCTTTGGCCTTAGTTACTAGAGACTGGAAATTCATACTTGAGAGATTTAGCACAAAGAGTTAGGTATTTACTCTTCTATTTTCTTTTTAATTTTAAGGCTAATGTTTTGATGGTAGATCTACTAAACTTCTGTGCTAATAGTGGAGTACAAATTCAGAAGTCCCAGGAAAAGGTTACCTTTTTTGCTGAAGATTCCAAGCTATAACTATAAACTCTACTAGGCATAGAGCTCCCTAAAACCAACCTGAAATAGACAAATTTGGATCAAGGGAAATCATAAATTTGCAGGTAATAGATGAAACTAATGAATTAAATGCGATAAAAGGAGGGAAAAGTTATAACTATGTGTTTATGCATGTATAGAGACTGTGTATATGAGAGAGAGCATACTCAATAATTAAAAGGAAGAAAAAATGACACTGTAGAAGGCATAATTAGGTCCCTCAATATCCATAGGGAATTGGTTCCAGAACCCTGGAGGATACCAATATCTGTAGATGCTCAAGTTCCTTACATAAAGTGGTTTTTAGCCGGACATGGTGGCCCACGGTTGTAATCCCAGCATTTGGGAGGCTGAGACTAGAGAGAGGATCCGGGTTCGCAGCCATCCTTAGCTACCTAGTGAGGCACTCTGCAACTTAGTGAGACCCTGTTTCAAAATAAAGAATAAAAAATAGTGCTGGGGGTATAGCTCGGAGGTAGAATGCCCCTGAGTTCAATCCCCAGTATGGGGGGGGGGGGATTATATTCACATAAGGTATTTGCATATAATCTACCCATGTCCTACCATATACCTTAAATTATTTCTAGATTACTTATAATATCTAATAAAATATAAATGCTATCTAAATAGTTATTTATTAGGAAATAAGGACAAGGAAAAAGTATATATATTTAGTACAGATGTATTTTTCCCCATATATTTTTTCTCCACATTTGGTTTAATTTGCACATGAAAATCTGCACATGCAAACAGAGTGCCAATTGTACTAAGTTTGCAGACGTTTTATTAGGACAGAGTTACCTTAAGTTATAGGTAGAAAGTAGGAGTTAATGAAGGAAGAATCATTAAAGATAAAGGACTAGCTGAGCCCAAGCCTGTAGCCCCAGCTACTTGGGAGGCTGAAGAAAGAGGACTGCTTGGGTCTCGGGAATTCTGGGCCAACCCAGGCGGCATAGCTAGATCCTGTCTCTCAAAAAAAATAAAAACAAATAATAAAAAGTTTGTGTGGGTGAAATGTGTTAAGAGTGCTTGCTTAGCATGCCCTTGGCTCAATCTCCAGTACCAACAATCAAACAAACAAAAGATAAAAATTTATAGAAGATCGAAAAGATATCAGATGTAAATGGAATACCTAAATCATGGAGATTCAAGTAAGTCTAGAGGAACAAGAAAATGGTGAGAAATGCAGTCTAACATCCTACATTTTCTCACAAGATGTATATATGTACATGTGTGTATATACAGATACAGATATGTGTGTGCACACATGTGTATATACATATATCAATCACGAGATGTATATATATTACATACACCTAGACCTCATTTCACTTACCGGAGGACTGCTATATGTTTGTGAATATATATGGGGGAGGGTAGAGGCTTTGAGGAAAAAAAGTCAACTTGTAGAATAACCTCACTATGGAATAAGAAAAGGTAATCCAACTAGTCATTTTTAATTAAGCATTCAGGAAATTCAGTGGCATTTGAGAGTTAAGCTGTCCAGGATCAGAATTTAAGGGTTAAAGGAAAAGAAGGTCACGCTCAAGAAACATCATTTGCAAATCTGGTATACAAAAGTGAAGTGAGGCCGGGCATGGTGGCACAGGCTTGTCATCCCAGTATTTGGGAGGCTGAGACAGGAGAATCCAGGTTTGTGGCCAGCCTCAACTACTTAGTGAAGCCCTCTGCAACTTAGTGAGACCCTGTTTCAAAATAAGAATAAAAAATAGGACTGGGGGCATAGTCTGGAGGTAGAATGCTCCTGAGTTCAATCCCCAGTACCGCAAAATAATAATAGTAATAATATAAAAAAAGTGAAATGAAGGGAAAAAAAAACAGGAGAAAATGAATATTGAAATTTCCAATGTAGTTAAAGAAAAGGCACTGAAAGTTTTTGAGGAGGGAGGCAAGACTGAATGCAAAAAATGAGAGGCAAAGTTACATTTACATAGAGATTGTTATGAAGGTCACTATCATACTTCAAATGAGAAGTGACAACCCAAGACAGGAGAGGATGGAACAAAAGGCACAGAAAGAGACTGCCAAAGATAAATAAAAGGTGATACTGATACAATACATGTGAGGCACTATTCTAAATTTTTTTCTTCTTAAAGTTATAAAGAAAAATTTTAGTTAGACATGGTGATACATGTTCATAATTCCACTACTTGGGAGGCTGAAAGAGGAGTGCAGGTTTGAGCCCAGCCTCAGGAATTTAGCAAGACACTTTTTCAAAAGACCTTGGGTTTGATCCCAATACCACCCCTTAAAAAAAGGTATGTTTTGTTTTCTTATTGTTGTTAGTTTATTTCTTTCAATATTGGAGAAGTGCTGTCCTACTGAGCTACATCCCTAGTCCCAAGAGTTCTATATTTATTTATTTATTTATTTGTTTATTTATTTTGGTACTGGGGATTGAACTCAGGGGCATTCTACCTCCGAGATATATCCCCAGCCCTATTTTTTTAATTCTTTATTTTGAAACAGGGTCACATTAAGTTGCGGAGCGCCTCACTAGGTAGCTGAGGCTGGCCTCAAACTCGGATCCTCGGGTCTCAGCCTCCCAAATGCTGGGATTACAAGCATGCACCACCAGGCCCGGCTCCAAGAGTTCTATTTTAACTAGTGGTTCTAGTCAAAGGTCAGAAGGCCACATCTTGTGATTGCCTTCATTTTGAGGGGTGGTGGTGGTGGTGATGGCCTTGCTGGTGAGGTGGTGCAAGAGTATCACATGGTACGGCAGGGAGTAATCTGTTCTAAGTGAATTGACTACATTTACTCATCTAGTGGATGTAAGGGATGGGAGTAAAGATCAAGAAAGAAGCAAAAGTGACATCAAGATTTCATTTCTGAATAAAAAATAGTGATCAAGTTGGTGGTGGGAGGTGGAATATGCTTGTAATCTGAGTACTTGGGAGGCTGAGACAGGAGGATAAAAGGTTCATGGCCAGCCTCAGCAACTTATTGAGGCCCCGCACAACTTAGTGAGACCCTGTTTGGAAATGAAAAATAAAACAGTTTAGGGAAGAGGAAGGACTCTATAGGTGATAAACATATCAAACCTCAATATCAGGGGATTAGTTCCAGTATTCCTTACTGGTAACAAAATCCATGGATGAAAATCCCTTATATAAAATATTATATCTAAGCCAGGCATAGCAGCTCTCACCTGTAATCCCAGTTCTTAGAGGCTGAGACAGGATGATCACAGGTTCAAGACCAGCCTCAGCAACCTAGTAAGACACTGTTTTAAAACAAAAATAAAAGGACTGGTGTTGTGTAGCTCAGAGATAGAAATCCCTGGGCTCAAAACCAGTACTACAAAATAATCATAAAAAATAAAATGACATATCTATGCCCATCCTTCCATATACTTTTTTCCTCTTCCCTTGGTTGTGATACTGGGGGTTGAATCCAGGTGCATTTCATCACTGAGCTGTACCCTAGGCCCTTTTAAGTTTTTACCTTGAAACAGGGTTTTACAGGTGGGTGCCACAGCCCTGGCATCTTTTCCTATACTTAAAATATTTTAGATAACTAATACAATGTAAATAGTTGTTATAGCATAATGCTTAGGTTTGTAAAATGGTAAGAAAAAAGTCTGTCCATATTCAGTACAGATGCAATTTTTTTCCAGGATATCTTTGATTTGCAGTTGACTGAATTCATACATGAAGAGCCAAGATGTGGAGGGCCAACAGTACATTAAATTGCTTGTTAAAAGGTGATTCAGGAAAAGAGGAAAATAGCAGCATAGCGTGTGTGCGCCCACACATGCGTGTGTGTAGATAAGTATGGGGTTTTGATTTTTTTTTTTAACCCAGTGACATTCTACCTCTGAGATATACCCCCAGCCCCATTTTTTATTATTTTGAAACAGGGTGTCACTAAGTTGTGGAGGGCCTCACTAAGTAGCTGAAGCTGGCTGTGAACCTGGATCCCTATCTCAGCCTTCCTAGTACTGGGATTACAAACATGCGACACCACGCCCAACTTCTAATTAATTTATGGTTAAAATTCTCTATCACCTTTTAATACTATGGGAAAATATATGATATGACATTTGAATGAAGCTTCTCTTAAGGTTCTTAAAAATATGTATCAAGGTTGAGAAATGCTGACAAGAATGCAAGGAAATTACATTCACGTACTGCTGATGGTTGTGCATAAATATTTTGCAAGTATCTACTTATTTAAAAATATATTGATCTAGCCAGGCGTGGTGGCGCACGCTAGTAATCCCAGCATTTGGGAGGCTGAGACTGGAGGATGGGGGTTCGTGGTCAGCCTCAGCTACCTAGTGAGGCCCTCCGCAACTTAGTGAGACCCTGTTTCAAAATAAAGAATAAAAATTAGGACTGGGGGTATAGCTCGGAGGTAGAATGCCCCTGAGTTCAATCCCCAGTACCACAAAAAAAAAAAAAAAATTGATCTACATTAAGGAACTTAGCCCATAAAAATAAAAGCACTGAAAAATAAATAAATATGTATAAGGATATTTACTGCAACATTATTTGAAGTGACAAAAAACTTGAAATATATATATATATATATATATATATATATATATTGGTGGTACTGGAGATGGAACCCAGGAGCATTCTATCTCTGAGCCACACCTCCAGCCCTATTTTATTTTATTTTGAAACAGGGTCTCACTGAGTTACCGATGGCCTCACTAAGTTGCTGAGGCTGGCTGCGTACCTGCAGTCCTCCTGTCTCAGCCTCCCAAGTACTGGGATTACAAGCATGCGCCACCATGCCCAGCTCAAAACTTGAAATATTTTCTATCAAGTATTCCACAGCTTTTTAAAATCACTATCCATCAGTTACTGAGAAAGGGAAAGGCAAGTGTTAGAGTAATATGTTGGCTTAATTCCTTTTTAAAAAAAAATACACCATTAAAAATATGTGAATATTTGACAAATATTTATTGAATGCCTAATATATGCCACACACCATTTTGTGACACATATATTCTAGACACCAGAAAACTAACTAAAATACAGTGTTTAGAGTGTTAGAAAGCAAAAACCAAAGCAGGGAAATAGAGTAAGAAAAGTGTGGAAAGGAGACTAAAACATGAGAACAACTGAGAGACATAGGCAAAAATTCCACAAAGAGCTTTTTTTTTTTTTTAAAAAAAAAAAGGTGGGGCAAAGTAATCAAGAGGAAGAGTAATTGTGTATGTGTGTGTGTGTGTGTGTGTGTGTTTACTGAGGATTGGACTCAGGGGCTTTCTACTTCTACACCCCCAGACCTATTTTATTTTTTGTTCTCAAACACATTATTAGGTTGCTGAGTTTCACTACTTGCTAAGACTGTCCTCAAACCTCCTATCTTAGTCTCACTAGGATTATAGGCATGTACCACCATGCCCAGCTAGAAGAGTAATAAAAACAACAATGAAGAGGAGGTGGCTAATCAGAGGGTCTTAAAAGGCCTTAAAGATAATTATAGAGGTGAAAACTTTAGTTACCATATTACATTTGTGTATGTGTGTGTGTGTGTATGTGCAGCTGTGCGCGCACTCTCTGGAGCAATACTGAAGATTGAATCCAAGGGCATTCTCCCTCCAAGCTATAACCCCTGCCCTATTTTTTAATCTTTATTTTGAAACAAAGTCTCACTAAGTTGCAGGGCACTTGACTAAGTAACAGAGGTTGTCCTACAACCAGCTATCCTCCTGTCTCAGCCTCCCAAGTACTGGGATTACAACCATGTGCCTCCATGCATGACTACCACATCAGATTTTTAACAAGGATTCTTCAAATTTTGTCTTTGTATATTTCAGTTTAAACTGAGTATACTATTAAAGACAAAAAATTTAAACGAAGTTGACTGTGAATAGATATTTTTATTTATTTATATATATATTTTTGCGGTACTGGAGATTGAACCCAGGGGCATTCTACCTCCAAGCTACACACCCAGTCCTAATATATATATATATATATAATACACACACACACACACACACACACACACACACACACACACACACACACACACATATATTTTTTGTAGTACAGGGGATGGAACCTGGGGGCATTCTACCTCCAAGCTACAGCCCCAGCCCTAATTTTTTTATTCTTTATTTTGAAACAAGGTCTCACTAAGTTTTGGAGGGCCTCACAAAGCAGCTGAGGTTGGCCGTGAACCTGGACCTTCCGGTCTCAGCCTCCCAAATGCTGGGATTACAAGCATGTGCCACCATGCCTGGCTCCCAGTCCTATTTTTTATTTTGAAACAGTGTCTCACTAAGTTGCAGAGGGCTTCACTAAATAGCTGAGGCTGGCTGGGAACACGTATCTTCCTGTCTTAGCCTCCCAAGTACTGGGATTACAAGCATGTGCCACCACACCCAGATTAATAGATATTTTTAATAGGATATTTCCTAAAAGCTGCTTACTGAGTTCATATTCCACGGAGTATTCTATAAATCCCAAAAAGTATTTAATGTAATATATAAACAGTAAAAATACAAAAGAATTAAAGATTTTATTTTATAACGGGTATCTATCTCGGCTATAAAAAGAATACCTAGTAAGTTCCTGTTTCAAAAAAAAAAAAAAATACAGCTGGGGGTGTAGCTCAGAGGTAGAATGCCCCTGAATTCAATCCCCAGAACCAACCAACCAACCACACACACACACACACACACACACACACACTAAAGGATAACTTATACTTTTTTGACCAATTCTAACATTTTAAAATAAAGTAATTAAAAAATAGAATATAATATGATAGAAGAAAAAATGGTGAGGTAGATTACATTAAATTAAGGGAGGGCAAAGAACCAGGATATTTAATATTCAAAAATTATTCTTCCTTTTGATTACTTTGCCCCACCCCCACTCCCTTAAAAAAAAAAAAAAAAAAAAAGCTCTTGGTGGAACTTTTGCCTATGTCTCTCAGATTGTTTCCCTATCTATGTGGGTAATATTTTTACTGAGAGGAATAAAATAACAAAATATTTTATCTCCTCACTTGACCCCAATATACTGCATAGTATTTAGTAGGTATTAAATGTTGGTGAAAAGTGAATATGAAAATAAGTGAAAGGGCTGGGGATGGATGTAAGGTTCAAGGTGTTTGATCCCCAAAACAGAAAAAAAAAAAAAAAAAGAGGTCAAGTAATAGTGTTCTTTACAACACCTTCTCTCAATGTGCTCATTCTCCTAAAACTTTAAAATGCTCCAAAAAGTCAATTTTAGCTTGATGAGAATCTAAACCAGAAATTATTAAAAATGAAGAAGTTGGGCGTGGTGGCGCATGCGTGTAATCCCAGCATTTGGGAGGCTGAGACCAGAGGATCCGGGTTCCTGGCCTACCTAGTGAGGCCCTCCGAAACTTAGTGAGACCCTGTTTCAAAATAAAGAATAAAAAATAGGGCTGGGGGCGTAGCTCAGAGGTAGAATGCCCCTGAGTTCAATCATCAGTATGGCAAATAAATAAATAAATAAATAAATAAATAAATAAATAAATAAATAAATAAATAAATAAATAAAAATAAGGAACCTCTATTATGTTTTTTTCTCAGAAGAATGTATCAGGGATTGAACTCAGTGGCATTCTACCTCCGAGCTACACCCCCAGCCCTATTTTTTATTCTTTACTTTGAAACCGGGTCTCACTAAGTTGCAGAGTGCCTCACTAGGTAGCTGAGGCTGGCCGCGAACCCGAATCCTCCGGTCTCAGCCTCCCAAATGCTGGGATTACAAGCGTGCGCCACCATGCCCGGCAGAATGTATTTTCTAATTAAGTTCAAACATAGGATTTGTGTATCACAATATTCAATGCTAAACCAAATCTTTTCTTCTTTATGATTATTATTTCTATTAAGTTCTAGATTACAGAGTTAGTGGGAAAAAGCTGGAAGAAAAGAGGAGTGAAGAAGTTATGGGACTGTCCAAACTACATGCTGTTGGAGTATTTTATTCCCCCAGGAATATAGGAATGATGCTGCAGTCAGCCTGAAAAAGAAAAGTACAGGAGAAGTCACCCATTTAAAAAAAACATACTCATTATAATATTCCAAGTGGTTGTCTCCCACTAGTTGGTTACATCTTGACAGTACATGTGATACTTCTCATAAATCTGTTGACAATAAATTCAATAAGTCAAGGATCAAAGAACTACAAATGTGACTAGGCATTAAGAAACCATTAGTTGAAATAAAACTAAAATCCAGAAATAGAAGCTACGTTTCCTGACTCCAAATCAGTGTGATTCCTGTAATAAAATTTTGTTAATTTGACTATAAAGAAAACTTAAGCCAAACATAGGTAGAAAAATCATATACAATTAGAGAAAAAACAAAATACACCAAAAGAACAATGGATTACAAATTAAGGGAAGAATAAGCAGAATGAAAAAAGCGAATAGTTTTTGTAGGTAAAGATTATCTTATTACCTTTTCCAGATCTAATTCCTCTAACAATATGCTGGCATTTTTGTTTGCTTCAGCAGCCTGTCTATCTTTGGCTTGTACTATTGACTCCATACAAAGATGACACTTCTTTAGCATCTCCTATAATGAAAAATTGAACACACTTCAATCCTCAAAAGAGACTCATAGTTAACAAGATTCCTAAAAACATGAAGATCTTTATAATGGTATGTAAGCATAAGCAGTAAAGATCAGAAAAAAGCAATAAGGGAGCAAATAAGAACATAAGTTAAATGGTGTATTTTATTTTTGTGGTACTGGGGATTGAACTTGGGCATTCCACCTCCGAGCTACACCCCCAGCCCTACTTTTTATTCTTTATTTTGAAACAGGGTCTCACTAAGTAGCTGAGGTTGGCCACGAACGCGGATCCTCCAGTCTCAGCCTCCCAAGTACTGGGATTACTAGCGTGTGCTACCATGCCCGGCTCAAATGGTATATTTTAAAATATACACAAGCAAAGAGGTTTTGCTGTTCATAATAATATCCATTTGATTGGTACTTTGGAAACTAAAATTATTTTTTCCTTTAATTTGAATATAAGAAATACAGCATACAGTCAGGCACAGTGGTGCAAGTCTATAATCTTAGTACTTGGGGAGATGAGACAAGAGGATCACAGGTTCAAGGTGAGCTTTGGCAACTTACTGAGACCTCATTTTAAAATAAAAAACAAGGCTGGGGGTGTAGCTCAAAGGTATAATGCCCCTGAGTTTAATCCCCAGTACCACAAAAAAAAAAGATTTGCAGACACAGGTACTTAATACACTTTTGCCAGTAATTTCATTATTTTTAAATATTATTAAACTTAGTAATATAATAGTAATTACTTTAAATAGTTCTTATTTTAATTTCTCCCCACAAATCTGTGGAATCTAGGAATGTTATATGTCATAGAAAAATCTAGACCCAGGAAAATCAATTACCTACTTAAAAGATAAGGGAAAAAAGTTCTCACTATGATGATAATTATATATTTTTAGATTTGTGGCTCCTTTTGGATTTTCAGGGGCACGTGTTAGGATTTTATTAAAATATTATTACAAACTACAAATCATAATGCTACCAGAGGAATATCTTAAAATAGATCACCAATAGATTTTCCCTTCTTTCTTGCAAAATCCTAGCCAATTCATTTTGTTTTTATTTGAGATGATGATGTTGTTTTGTTTGAGATGTTATGTCGCTCAGATGGTTCTTGAGCTTGTTAGCGCAAGTGACACTCTCATCTCAGCCTCCAAAGTAGCTTCCTCTATAGCCATGAGCTACCATGGCCCTGGCTGCCAAATCATTCTTGAACTGTCAGTTATCCTAACTTTTATATCATGTTAAAGTCTTTAAGGTTATTTTGCTGGGTAATAAAAATCCATTGAGTTTGTTGCTCTTTAGGAACAGGTTATTAATAAATATATATTTACAGATGGTAGAACTAATGAATAATAATTTTGCTTTGAATTTAATTTTCATGGAACCCTGGCTAAGTACTAGTTAAAAGTAAAGTAATTCTACTATAGAATGCTTAAGAAAATAATCTGTAATAGTTTCTTAAATGAAACTGCTATATATTATATTTTATTCCTCAAACTAAGACTTTCCTTAGAATGGGAGATAAATTAACCAAATGGAATCTCCAACTCATATAATGGGATGAATCTGAACAATGTATTACCTTATCAGTGATGGTTGCTATGTATCTCATACATTCAGAATCTGATGGAAACTGATTGACTTCCTTGACTAAGTAGCGCACCACCTTCACATGACCCTAAAAAACAGATATCAATGTCAGATCAAAAACAGACTCTTAACAGCATTCAGCAAATCAACACAGTCTGTCTGAACTAACTTGACATTAGTTAACATTAGTGCCACAAACAAAAGACTTAATTGCATATTTGCACTATAAATGAAAAAGACATAAGCTTTAGTTCCAAGGAGTTAAATCTATATTGTTAATTCTCATTTCACCTTCCAAAAGTATAGAACATGACCTAAAACCACTCTGAATAAAAAAAGTCCAAAACAAAACCTACAAACCACTCTGAATTAAAAAAGTCCAAAAATTAGTATGAAAACTGGGAGATAAGTCTAAGAAAAACAAAACAAAACACCCATCTTCCTTTTACTTGCTATTTCACTAGACACAAGTACCCATTTTAATTTAAAAACAAACAAACAAAATTCCATTCTTTCAGAGAAAAACCCAATACATAACACTGTACTAGGTAAAGGAAAGAAAATATATACTTTCTTGTAGCATGAGCTATTATTATGTTATTCTCTACTGAACAGTTCAATATCTAAGTAAAGATCAATCTTTAGCATTCAAGAGCTGTTACACATTCTCCAATATACACAATTGCTCTCTGATACAACACCTATAACATAGCCAGTCTGGACAGACAGCTGTTAATCTTTAGTACATTTCCTCTATTCCCTCTCTTCCTTCCTGTCTGTACCTTCTTAAAATTTTCCTTTAATGAGTAACTCCAATGGTACTTGTTTTATTCCCTTAATGGCCTCTAAAACTTGTCTTTAAATAGCTTATATGGGACAACTCATACAGTTACCAGAATTTGGGCACAGATCTTACCTCCCTGGGTAGGTTACATTAAAAGAAAGAAAAAAAAAATGCAACTACTGTACCCTATGTAACATAAGGTCCCAGTCAATACAGTTGTACATGATGGGCACTAAAAGAATAGTAAAATTAATGCAAGAGTATAAAAGATAAGCACTTTCAATGTGGAGTTAAAATTATCAGACAGATCAGATTCATGCATGCCAGATATGAGTAATGAGACAACAAAGAATTGCAGAACTTCCTTCATCTCTAGATCAGAGATCTCAATATGAGCTTAAATAAGATGGAAATTGTTTGTGTAGGAGAGATTTAAAATATCCAAACAATGAGTAACTTTGGAGAAAACAAGGAAGGACCTGAGAATTCCAAATAAGAACAAAATATTTGAGAAAAGGGGGCAAGAAGATCAAGCAAGGAGAGGATTCATAATGGGAGATGAGATTAAAAGACACAAATTGCAGTGGCTTAAAATACCCAATTGACTGGATTTCAGAGATTGGAGATATAAAGTTATTTGCAAAAGAGGTTACTAATATAGTAGAGTGGTTAGAAGATTAACTTGATAATTATATGCTAGGTTACTTAGATTAGAGGTAGGTACCCAGTGAGAAATAAATTTGATTGCTGAGGAAGAAAAAAAAATGCAGAGAATCAGCAGCTACATATGTAGCTCAATGGCAGAGTATCCCTTAATTCAATTCGCATTACCTCCTCTCTCCCCGCCCCCCTACATTTCCTAGAATAAGAGAAAAGATAAAGAGATGACTTTATGCAATTTATACATTAAATCTATTCAGCATTTTGGAATTTATAGGGAAGTTTACTCATTTCGATGATAGACAAAATGCAAAAAGTATAGAATCCTTGAAATTGTAATCCTGTTTTCCCAGTAACAAACTAAAATTTCATTAGGAGACCAAGAGTATATTATTAATCAAATCATTAAATGAAATTACTTATACAAGCTTTGTGCTATGAACTACAGATAGAAAACTTTCTCTGGGTTTCATTAAATTCATGTTTTTATTTTTACATGCTACATGCAGTACACTTTATTTTTAGTAGTTTAAAGGATTGACAGGTAGGTTTTCATTTTTTTCCTGCTATTTAAAGCCAATGATTAAAATAAACTATATGTTTCTTTGTAGGGATAACATAAGAAAACATTCATCCACATACAAGCAGCTTCAATCAGTTATTTTTAATTGACTTCTTCATTTTGTGAAAGATGAAGATTCAAACTAGATTTTGAAAATACTACATAATTTTTTAAAAATTTTATTAGCTTTGAGGTCCAATATAAATATTAACAGCTTTTCCACAATACTTTTGTCTATCTTTCAAGGCTGCCAACAGAATAATTATTTGTGTATCACTTTCTTTGACCAAGCTGCTAAAGCATAAATTGGGAGTCTTCAGTCATCACTAGACTATGTACTTCCTAGCATAAAGGGAAAGCATCCAAGTAGATGAGGATGAAAGACATCTACCTTTCTAAACGCTGCCATTAGAGGAGTTATTTTGCGGTTATCTGCTGCATCTACATCTGCACCTGCTTGCACAAGTAACTGAACCACATCAAGGTGTCCACCATTCGCTGCTAGCCATAACGGAGTGTTCCCCTTCTTGTTTCGTACATCAATATGGGCTCCCCTAAAAATCAACGACAAAAAGAACATTGTCTTAAACGAAATAGAATGAGATTAAGTAACAATAAAAATCAAATATTCACACGTGAAAATATTCTGTAAAGATGAAAATCATTTTTAATATTTAAGGACTAAGACATCTTCTTTTCTCAAAATTACATGACAAAGAATTCCCAGCTATCACATTAAATAAATTTTCATATATTAAATATTTAATTTTCTTATTTTAAAAATGACTACATGAGCCGGGCGTTGTGGCGCACACTTGTAATCCCAGCATTCAGGAGGCTGAGACCGGATGATCCGGGTTTGCAGCCAGCCTCAGCTACCTAGTGAGGTACTCCGCAACTTAGTGAGACTCAGTTTCAAAATAAAGAATAAAAAATAGGGCTTGGGGGTATAGCTCGGAGGTAGAACGCCCCTGAGTTCAACCCCCAGTACCGCAAAAAAAATAAAAATGACTACATAATTCTGAGTTTCAAATCTTAATGTGAAATTTGATTAGTGAAAAATAAAATATATCTTGTTAATATCATAACTAATATACTAAATAAACAGTATCCTAGGGACACAAACAGTACCTATGAGTCAACCATATCCATTTGAGATTATTTGCATTCATGTATTTGTAGTAAGTAGCTTCAGAAAAAAAAATGAGGCAATGAATTTATTCAGTGGAAATCAAGTCATATAAGAAGACTTATGGTAGTTAAGAGTAGTTAATAATAATGATTAAGAGTAGTTAGGAGCCGGGCGTGGTGGCGCACACTTGTAATCCCAGCATTTGGGAGGCTGAGACCGGAGGATCCGGGTTCGCGGCCAGCCTCAGATACCTATTGAGGTCCTCTGCAACTTAGTGAGACCCGGTTTCAAAATAAAGAATAAAAAAAAATAGGGCTGGGGGTATAGCTCGGAGGTAGAATGCCCCTGAGTTCCATGCCCAGTACCGCAAAAAAAAAAAAAAAAAAAAAAAAAAAAAAAAAAAAAAAAAAAAAAAAAAAACAAGAGTAGTTAGGGTACCATGCAAAGGTGTTTAAGACTGTTAAGATAGAAACCCAGGAAGACAAGCATATTTGGAAAAGTGGAAGGCAACTTAAAGTGACTGAAAGTAGAAACTCTGATATCTTGAAGTGTTCCACAACTGACACCTAAAAGTCTTAATTACTGTAAAGGATAAGAAAATCAAGTCTTAGATCACTGCCAGGCTTAAGACTTGGAGCAATACTCTGAAAAAAATCAAATTCTATAGGAGACATGAGAATAGATGACAATAGTTGGATTGTTAAATAGCTTATTGTAGTACTTAAAAAGTGTGTACACATAAGAAGGAAAAATAATTTTAGGTTATGTTAAAACAAATCAGATAATGCAGCATAGCTCTTGATGGGTGTAAAATAACAAGCTTGGACAGAACACTTGTAGTTTTTAGAAGTAATCACATTTGATGTTTTAATAGTACAACTGCCCATAGAGAATGGTAATCAAGGATAACATTTATGGTCATATATGAAGGATATAGTAATATCGTACCTGCCAATGAGAAGCTCACAGAACTTATAATGCCCTTTATCTGCTGCTATGGTTAAAGCTGTATCTCTTGAGGAGGGCACTGGAGGGGCATTAACATCAGCACCTTTATCCAAAAGAACTCGGCCCACTTCTGCATATCCACCAGAGGCAGCTTCCATTAGTGGTGTGAGGCCAGTCTAGGTTAATGGAAAGTAAACATGTAAGAGACTGGAAATAGCCAAAAGGTGAGAGATAACAACCTACAGGAGCATATGGTATAGTTTATAAAGATTCACCACGGAGTTTCAGCACTTGACACTTAACTAGTTCCTCTAAGTTACAGTATGATTTATTAAGAGAAGACAATTCTGCCTAATATCAATGGTATTGTGAAAAGTATTTTAATAAGATGCAAGCACTGTGTCTGTAATTGGCACAAAATAACTCTTCCCCGCTATATTCCTCTATTTCTGAGTTACAATCCCAACCCTTTTTTAAATTTTGAAACAGGGTCTAAGTTACTGAGGCTGGCCTCAAACCTGAGATCCTCCTGTCTCAGCCTCTCAACTCTGGATTTACAGGTGTGCGCCACCGCACTCAGCCTCCATACTCTTTTTCAAAACAGCGCATTTTTCAGCTGATAATCCTAGTATTATTAACACCTATAAAAATGTGTTGTTTGAGGTATTTTCACAAAGAGTCTATGTCAGATTTAACGAAATGATTTCTGACTTAATATATATGTAGGCTATAAGTGTTACTAGAAAGTATTAAAATATCATGTTGCTACTCTACATCTTAAACAATAAAGCAATAAATTTATGAGTAAATCTTAGACTTTTTCTTACCTTAGCTCTGTGTTCAACATTTGCTTTTCTATCAAGAAGAAGACTAACCACTTCAGTTCTTCCTTGGAAGCAGGCTAAGGTAAGGGCAGTGTTCCGATTGGTTTCTATTTGAGCATTTATGTCAGAGCCCATGTCCAACAGAAGCTTAACAGCAGCTGTATGGCCATTCATAGCTGCTAACATCAGTGGAGAAATGCCCAACTTGCTACCAGTTCTAAGAGTGAAGATAATGGGGAGAACAGAAGAAAAATCTTAAGATTCCTTACTTTATAGATGATTTGAAATTTCAACGATTTTTCTTAGCTCTAGTAAATCTTTGGGATATTATACGACCCAAGACTCCATTAGAAATTTCTTACCAGATACTTTCTATCTCATTCTATATAATAACTTGAGCTGCCAACTGATTATTAGGTTATTATTATGAAAATGGACTTTAAGGCTCAAAGCACATACTTGCTTCCTTAATAAAAACTAAGAAAGCTGTGCTTGCTTTTTAGGACCATAGGAAATACAACAATTGCTATTTTTCAAGTTCTGTGTTGCTTTCATTATTTAAGTAAAATTAATCTTAAAAATACCTAAAAATTTGGATTTAAGTTTTAATGAAAGGCCTAAGTGTAGCATTAAAACTTAGGTGTTATACACATACCTGTAACATAACACTCTTCTAAGTAAACGACCTATAGAGAAGGAATAAAACTTGCCTAGAATTAATTTCAGCTCCTGCATTTAGTAATATTTTGATGATGTTCACATAGCCACCAGAAGCAGCCAGGCTCAGAGGTGTGTAATCAGAAACGTTCCTGTGCTCCTTATTTGCTCCTCGAGCTAACAACAGCTCCACCACCTAGAAAGAAAAAAATTGTATTTTCTTATGGTTAAGACAATTTTCATGGTGTACATCTAACTTCTGGTCTACTGTACAACAAAAGAAGGGAAAAGTTCTTCTTTCATCATCTGCACAAAACTAGCCCTAATGATGGCAAGAGGTCTTAGAAGCCAAGAGAGAGCCTCTAAAGTAAAATCCATTTAGAAATCCACTGAAAAGGTACAGTGTTCACAGAAGATCTGGACCTCAAATGTTGTGACGTAGTAATGTGGAAATTAGTATTTTTGCATTATTCTACCTCAGAGTGGTAAGTAGAAGTAATATGGAACAGATTTTTTTCATTTGTATGTGAGAATGTATTAAACGACTTAAATATTTTAGTCAGTAAACTAAATATTTTTTAAAACAGAATAAAAGCTAACACCTATCCTTTAAATACCTCTGAAAAATTTCAAACATACAAGAGTGGAAAAAAACTTCACATAAATTAACTACTTAGATTTTACCATTAATATTGTACTATGACATAGGTGTAGTGTAAGTCCCACATAGTAACAGAATTTTATATAGTTTTACAAAAATTGCCAGACCGTTTCCTAAAACATTTGTACTATTTGCACTGCCCATTAACAATGCATGAGTTCTGGCTATTCTATATCCTTGGTAACATTTGATATTTACCAGTCTTTAATTCTAGTGAGTGTGTGGTGCTAGCCTATTGGGTCTTAATTGCATTTCCCTGATGGATAAAAATATTTAGCACTTATATAAGAGCTTATTGACCATTCATACATTTTTTTCCTACTATATGCCATTTTTTCCATTATGTGACATTTGATGTACAAAATAACCCTTTGATGCAAATACCTAGTATTTTTGTTAATTTTACAAATGAGGCATAGGAAAGAGCTGCTTTACATCATAGCTTTTACCTTTGCTCTTATTAATAACAATATTTACTATTTCTCAGTTAATATTTTTGCTAATATAACTGGGAAATAATATTAATAAGCAGTGCTTTCTCTTACATTATCAGCTAAAACTTAACTTGTTTGAATAAAGTTATGTTCAAATTTAGACATGATTCTCACTTTTTTTGCATTCAGAGGCAATAAGATTAGGTGGCTTGACAAGGTTATTAAAACAAGACAAAAAATGCATTAGGCTACTTTAGAGAGTCTCTTACACAATATAGTAGAAAACTCTAAATTTCAAATTTGTAGTTTTCTCAATTTCATTTTGTAAAGATAACTGACCTTAATTACTTCTCAGACAGACTAGTCTCTTAAATAAAGAAATACTGTTAGTGATTTTATAGTAAAATTGGCTTTCCAAGTTTTACCAATTATATAAAAATACTTAGCTGTTCTAAGCAAGGGAGTATTTATAGGCAAAATTATTAACTTGAAAGACTTTTACAGAGGTTATAACCACATCTGTTGCATTTTTGTGTTATGTGTGGGGGGTGGATACGTACCGGAGATTGAACCCAGGGGCATTCTACCTCCGATCTATACCCCCAGTCCTTTTTATTCTTTATTTTGAAATGGGGTCTCATTTGGGGCTCCGTAAGTTGCTGAGGCTGGTCTTGAACCTATGCTCTTCCTGTCTCAACCTCCCAAGTACTGGGATTAGAGGCGTGTGCCACTAATCCAGGCCAGAGTATTTTTTTGATTTAATATTTCAGGAAGGATACTGACATAAGGAGTGGAATAGGTAGGCTAGTAAAAGATTTGAAAAAGGTATTCTCTGGCTAGCATCTGGAAGAATAGAATTTGTTTCACATAGAAAATAGGTGACCATCGGAACACAAACTAAAATACCCAAAGATAGAAGAGCATAAACTTCTGTCAATTTGTTCAAAGAATAGAAAGAGGAACAGTGGGGAAACTTGACAACTTGATAAATGGAATTAGAAAGGAAAGGAAGAAAAGATAACTTTTAACCTAAGAAACTAATCTGGACGACATAGGATGCTTTCGAAACTAAGACTGATGGAGTTGTGCTCTATAAAGATAGCACAAATTAAGCTTTTATGACCCCTGCACATAAGAATTGATCTGGGGGAAAAAATAGGTTATCCAGATTTTGTTTGTTCTTATGGTACTGGGGATGAACCCTGGGCTTGATACAAGCTAGGCACTGAGGCTACATCACAAAGTCTTTTCATTTTATTTTTGAGAGAGGGTCTCACTAAATTGCCCAGGCTGGCCTTGAACTTGCTATCCTTCTGCCTCAGCCTCCCATTTAGCTGGGATTACAGGCATGTGCCACCATATCTGAGTACCTAGATAACCACTGAATACCAGAACATATAAAAGTGGGTATAAAGTTGTAATTTCTTGGGATTACTTGTTTAATACAAGTTTTATGACAGGGAAAATGAGTGAAAACAGGCCCTGTTCATCAGGAGCTTACTAATCTGACCTGGAATGCCTTAGATTCTCTCTTAACCTAAATGTAATACAGAGGCATTCCTATTGTAGGTATTACTTTTAGATGAGCAGAATTCTAAACATATGATTTTTCTGCTAGTAGATAATAGTTTGAATTACTGTGTAATTAAACAATAAATCATTATTCCTATAGAAACAAAAATCATGTAAGTATACATTTGCTAAAGTGAAAGAGAAAAAAAATTACATTAAGAGAAATGTTACCTCCTGTCTGCCTCCAGAGCAAGCCAAGGATAGTGGTGTATCCTTGGTTCTTTCAGACTGGGCTTCAATGTCTGCACCATTGTCCAGCAATATTTCCACAACGCCAACATGACCAGCAGTAGCAGCCAAGATGAGTGGAGTAAAACCTGGAGAAAAATAATGATCTTGCAATGAGATAGGCAAAGGAACAATACTATTTTCCAATAAACCTAAGCATCAAAATAGGGGCAAAAAAACATGTTCTAAGGACTTAAATATTTTCACAAATATTTCAGAAAGTAAAATTAATAAAAGTAAGCCCTACCCTACCTTTCTTGTCTCGGTGCTCAATACTAGCTCCTCTCTCTAGCAGTGTTTGTACCAGTTCCTCGTGGCCACCAGCGCATGCGAGTGTTAGTGCCGTATCATGATTGCTCTCAGTCTGTAAAAAATTATTTTTATTAGCTTATTAGATAAGTAAAAATGTTAACACTAAAAACACATAAATACATATGTACCGCTACTGTACCAAGCATTTGAATCATAGTTTATATATTTTCCTCCCATTAATGACCAACGACTGATTCTTTTTTTTTTTTCCTCTCTTAAGACTACAAATAGTATTTCAACTTTATGGGCAATTCTTAATGTAAACACCACATGATTAAAATAAAGAGTGTGGACACACTTTTGCTTCTGGCCATTAGTGGAATAACAGAGACAAGATTTATTTTCCTATCTCAAAAAAAAAAAAAATCTATTTGAAATGATGGTGTTTAGACAAGCAGTATAGGACAGTAATCCCTGAAGATACAAATGATTAACCCAGCTTACTGCCTGGAAAGTTTCCAGGCTACAATGAAGGGAGTGGTGACCACAAAGTGGGAGTCTCCCTTCTTCGACAAGACAGGGTTTCGAGAGGTCAAAGTGGCTAAAATTCATGATGCAGATTACTGAAGTGAGTACTGCCTGAGAGAGTACTCTGGAAATCTGCAAGGGGTACCCTCAAGTCTTCAGCCGAGCTTTGATCAGCACATGTGCATGAGGAAATTAGCAGAGCCTATGAATAGACCACCAGAAAGGATCAGGCTGAACACCTAGAGCTGGAACACAGGGCCAGGAATCCTTTGTTTCCTACCAGAGTAGAAACAACTTAAAACACACAGGATATCAAGCACTATTCTCAGTAGTGAGGCCAAATTAGTTGTTCTAGACCCAACTAACAAAGCTGAAAAGCAAAACTTGAAATAGAAAAATAGTTTCCAAATAATTTAGCTGTGTTTAAGAACAAAGCCCCCAGATATGATATTTAAAGGAACAAAAAGTACATAAAATAATCTGTACTTTGAAAGACAAAGACTATTATAACTGAAATAAGATACTGTCTATATACAATTTAACTTCTGCTACTGATAGTAACTAATATTGAATTTACTAGTGGTCATAATCTATGATTTTTTAAATACTGATGTAGTGAGCAATTCTTTATGTGTTTAGTGCTCCAAATTTGAGCTGTTTAAAGAAATAACAACTAATTATATGTGACTAATAAATTGGGCTTGAAAAGATGGCTAGTGACTATGGCTCAGGGAATACTTTTTTAATTTAAATTAACTTTGAGTAATCAATGGTATGGCTATTGGAAAATGTTTTAGGGTATCTGGAACAACTGGGGTAAATTAATCTACATTTTTTAACTGTACACTGAATCAAATCTAATTACAAGCAAGTATTTCCAATGTAAATCCAAATTAAGATAAACATTGATGATAATTATAGGACTGACAGGGTTTCCAGGATGAGGAAAATTTTGGGTACTGAAATCAAGAAAGTGTTAGGGAAACCATCATGATGGTTTCTTTTTTTTTTTTTTTTTTCCAGTACTGGGGATTGAACTCAGGGGCATTCTACGTGTGAGCTACACCCCCAGCCCGATTTTTTATTCTTCATTTTGAAACCGGGTCTCACTAAGTTTCGGAGTGCCTCACTAGGTAGCTGAGGCTGGCCGCGAACCCGGATCCTCCGGTCTCAGCCTCCCAAATGCTGGGATTACAAGTGTGTGTCACCACGCCCGGCTTTTTATTCTTTATTTTGAAACAGGGTCTCACTAAGTTGCAGAGGGCCTCACTAGGTAGCTGAGGCTGGCCTCGAACCCAGATCCTCTGGTCTCAACCTCCCAAATACTGGGATTACAAGCGTGCGCCACTACGCCCGGCTCATCATGATGGTTTCCTCACTGTAACTCTAACATACAAATCAAATTTTGAAGATTTCTTTGTAGAAAATAAAAACAGCTGTAATGGATGTATTAACTTAAATAGCATACATTCTTAAAACTCATTACCTATTTTTTTAAAATGTGAATACTCATTTTATTTTAAATTACATGTATCTCATTGTTTCCTTCTTAGATCATGTTGTTTTAAGTGTCTTCCCTCATTTTCATATATTTATCTCTATGTGTCCATCACCTTCAGATCTAAAAATTCTTAGAAGGTAATGAACATGTTTTATTTACATTTACATTCTCCACCTTTAAGTGATGCTTTGCCTAGGAAACAGTAACTGATAGGTAGAATGAGTAACAATAGCTGTAAAAGGTCACAGATTCAAATAACTAATAAAAGATTATTTATAAAATATTTTTGTTTATATACATTAGTGTTTATTACACCTATGTAATAAATAGGAAAAGGAAAGGCATATCCTTTCAGAATGTAAATAATTCTAAAAAACAAACTCCATTATAAAAAACAAAAAAAAACGAGACAAAAGGCAAAATTGATAAAGAGTCAAGAAATAAGAAAAAGCCTACTAGTCAATGATGAAGAGGGAGCCCGCAAAAGCTGCTCTGCAGAAGAGGCTGGCAGAGAGCAGCGCTACTGACTGCAGAGATCAGGGATGGCCACAAGGGAGAGATGCACCAACTACAACAATGGAGAAGGACATGAAACTTAAATGAGTGACAGCTCTGATTGTGTTATTTGATCTTCACTTTAGGTTTATAAAAAGGAAATTATTGTGTCTGATTTCAGGGGAAAAAAAAAAAAAGAGAGAGAGAGACAAAAGTTCAGAGAAATAATTTTCTGATGTCCACACAAGCTGATAACTGGTAGAAATAGGCTTAAGAAACCAAGATTTTTTTTCATTCTTTTGGTGTTGGAGATTGAACTCAGGAGCATTCTACCTCTGAGATACAACCTCCAGCCTTTTTATTTTTCATTTTGAAACAGGGTCTCCTCCCTAAGTTGCCGAGTCTCACTAACTTGCTGAGGCTGCCCTGGAACTTATGCTCCTCCTGTCTCAGCCTCCCAAATACTGGGATTACAGGCATGTATTACAATGCCCAGCATGAAGATTTTCTTACTAACAAAATCCTACTCTCCCCCACTACATCAGAGAACAGCCCTAACACAAAGCAGACTGAGGGGAATATGTTAAGTGTATCTGTTTTATGTCCTCTCTATGATAGTGAATATGCAATCTGCAGATGAGTCAACTTTATGATGAAGTCTGAGTTTTTAAAATTTCTTCCAGGGCTAAAGGATAATTTATGAAAGTTGTGCCAATCTTAAATAGAGAAAGATGATACATGTATAAAGTTTGAAAAAGATAGCATGAAAAATTTTAGTGGATCAATAAAATATATTTCCCATATTATAAGCCATAAATTCAACTGACATGTATTAAGCACCTTTTATATTCAAAGTACTCTGCTACCTACTCTAGTATTATCAAGGTAAATATAGGCCCTGCTCACCAAGAGTTTACTAATTACTGACATGGCAAATTTAAGTTCAATACAAACAATGTATTATCATAGTGTAAGAAAAAAATATTTAAAGCTGAGGAAGGAGAGCTGGTCAAATTTCTTGAGAAACTGAAGTTAATAGTGAACAGTTTTTTATATTTCTGCATTAAAAAGAGTAACACAAATATTTTAGGACAATCTCTTAAGACACAAGATTCTGAAATAAGGTTTTCATATCCCAAAAACACAACTGCACAATCCCAAAAATGATGTTACTCTGCTCCACAATAACATAAGTAATCAAATTAACTGAAAGAGAAATATGGGTTGGTAGTGATAATGACTGATGAGATACAGAAAAAAATAGGTGTTTTGAATACTATTGATCAAATAATAATATAGGTCATGAGTTTTTGGAAGGTAGAATACCACTTAAAGGAAAAATACTCCGAATTATATTACATGGCACAAAGTTAGGTTATATTAAACTGGTCAAGAATTTACATTTTTTGTCATGTATGTAAGAGAAAGCCTCAAACCTTAAAAAGGAGACAGATGCCCAGAGCTTTGTTAAGAGCTTATCCAGGTTTACATTCTAAATGAAGTTTTCATTTAGCTCATGATATCATAAAATATGCCAACCAATACCATAATATTATTTTAATGAATTCTGGATTACAAAAATTATACAATTATATTCAATATAAAAATATTCTGTATATTATAAACATGAATACTTAATTCTCTCATAGTAGTATAGTAATTGGGGGGAGGGGGGTGAGAATCCCAGGACATCTAGATGACAACATTTACAGCAAAGGCAATTTTCTGTGTATTTGGTGCTAGGGATTGAACCAAGGTGCATTCTACCTCCAAGCTACACCTGCAGACCTAGTTTACTTTTTATTTGGAAAAATAGTCAAAGTCGCAGCAGTTGGCCTCGAACCTGCAATCCTCCTCTCTCAGCCTCCCAATTACTGGGATTACAGCCATGAACCAGCATTCCAGGCTCAAAAGGCAACTTCTAATGAGCTGATATATAGGTGAAAAAACACCTAACTTCTCCACAAAATAGGATGTACATCTACTGTTACTCTTCTATAGATACTATTAGAAATTAAAAGAGTTGAACTTTTATTGTACCTTCATAATCTTCATAATCTCAAACATTTCATTCTCTAATCTGGTCATGTTATATGTGAGCTTAAAAAGTAGGATAGCACTTTGGGAGTATCTAATAAAAATAATTAGGAAAATGAAACTACCTCATATGAACAAGTAGAACGCATATATTTTAAAGGAGAATGTTTTATTTATTTATTTATTTTTTGCGGTACTGGGGATTGAACTCAGGGGCGTTCTAGCTCCGAGCTATACCCCCAGCCCTACTTTTTATTCTTTATTTTGAAACCGAGTCTCACTAAGTTTCGGAGTGCCTCACTAGGTAGCTGAGGCTGGCCGCGAACCCAGATCCTCCAGTCTCAGCCTCCCGAATGCTGGGATTACAAGCGTGTGCCACCACGCCCGGCTAGTAAAGGAGAATGTTTTAATGTTAGCATATCACCTATTACTGTTAAGTAATTCTTCCCACCCGTGTTAATTTCTCATTAAATTACTGTGATGAAACTCTTCTCTGTATTGCAAAATCAACAGAAATGGAGAAAATTTCCAAATGATATTTAGACCACTAGATGTAAAGCATAATTTCACATACTTTCCATTTTAAATCTACACGTATGGCAAGTTATATTTAATATCTACGCTTTTAAAGAGATAAAAATTCATGTATGTTAATTATTAGAAACTGGTGAAAAAGCAAAATTGTATAAGAAAGTACTTATTTTTCTCATAGTTACTCCAAGTTTAAGAAAAGCAAGAAATTTGAGAAAAACAAAGATTCACAGTTCAGAAATACGTGAAGGAGCTGAGCATGGTCCCACAATGCCTATAATTCCAGCTGCTTGGAAGGCCAGCTGCTTGGAAGGCTGAGGCAGAGGGATGGCAAGTTTGAGGCTAGTGTGGACAACTGAGCAAGAATCAGTTTCAAAATAAAAAATAAAAAAAGGACTGAAGGACTGAGGCTATAGCTCAATGGTACATTCCCCTTAGGGTTCTATCCTCAGTAAATATCAACAACAATAAAAAAAAAAAAAGAAAAAGGAATGGACATGCGACAACATAGAGGCCAGACTAAGTTTTTACAGCTCATGAACAAAACACCTAGTTCTTTCTCACATTCAGTAGCTACTAAACTCAATCAAATTTCACCGCATACAAAAAATATTCAATTAATTCACGCAATATTCAAGTATTCTAACTTCCAAGTCAGATCTACTGTTTAATGTAAAACCTATGAATGCTTATTAGTATCGTCTGGGGATTGAATTCAGGACCTCCTGCATGCTAAACATATACTCTTACCACTAGCCAAAACCTCCAATCCTCAAAAATATATTTCTTAATCCATAAATGATTCCTAATTTATGTACAGTATATGGGAAGAAGTTTTTTATACCCCTCAAATAAAAGAGAAATAAAGATCACAGCTATATTATCAAAAATGACAGTAAAATAGTACCCAAAATAATTAATTTGTGATAATATTTACTAATTTTTTTCTAAAATAGATTTTGGTAACTGCAGAGTTTGATTCAATAAAGTACTATGAGTTTGAAGAGCCTGTGACACACTCCTGTACATAGAAAGTGATTTCTAGTTGTAAAACATAGGTTTGAGGAATGTTACAAGAATGCGAAGTCTTTATCATTCTTGAAGGTCCAGAAAGATTTCCATTAATCCTTGTTAAGAGCATTACTTTCTGTCTAAAATGTGTAATTAAAGGAGTTTGAGATATTACAGAATCATTAATATTTCTTAAAAAGAGTCATACAATGAAGCTTTAATAAATTTCTTTTGTTCTTTATTAAGATTTGATGTAAATGTTAAGTCTGTAAAAATGAAAGACCTGAAGGTGGTGGGCACATTTTGTCATCTAATTTACCAGGTTAATACAATTCAAATTCACTGTTCCCATCTAAGTTAAAAATAGAAAAACATGTAAGTTAAAAATAGAAAAACATAGCCGGGCGTGGTAGCGCACGCTTGTAATCCCAGCATTTGGGAAGCTGAGACTGGAGGATCCGGGTTCGCGGCCAGCCTCAGCTACCTAGTGAGACACTCCGCAACTTAGTGAAACTCTATCTCAAAATAAAGAATAAAAAATAGGGCTGGGGGTGTAAAATGCCCCTGGGTTCAATCCCCAGTACTGCAAAAAAAAAAAAAAAAAAAAAAAAAAAAAAAAAAAAAAAAAAAAAGAAAGAAAAACATGAGCCGGGCGTGATGGCGCACACTTGTAATCCCAGTACTTGGGAGGCTGAGATTGGAGGATCCAGGTTCGTGGTCAGCCTCAGCTAATTAGTGAGGTCTTCCACAACTTTGTGAGACCCTGTTTCAAAATAAAGAATAAAAAAGCCGGGCGTGGTGGCGCACGCTTGTAATGCCAGCATTCGGGAGTCTGAGACCGGAGGATCCGGGTTCGCAGCCAGCCTCAGCTATCTAGTGAGGCACTCCGAAACTTAGTGAGACTCGGTTTCAAAATAAAGAATAAAAAATAGGGCTGGGGGTGTAGCTCGGAGGTAGAATGCCTCTGAGTTCAATCCCCAGTACCGCAAAAAAAAAAAAAAGAATAAAAAAATAGGACTGGGGTTGTAGCTCGGAGGTAGAATGTCCCCGAGTTCAACCCCCAGTAAAACACACACACACACACACACACACACGGAAAAAAGACATAGAAAAACATGTAAAATAGTGCTATGATTAAAAGCAGATTCTAGAGGTATAGAGTGCCCGGATTCAAAATCTGGACCTATTACTAATTAGAAGGTGGGCTAGGTAGTTAATATCACTTCCATCTCAGTTTTCTCATCTGTAAAATAGGAATAATGATAATGATAATAATAGTACTTACATCATGAATATTATGAAGAATAAGTTAAGAAGTTAAAATAAGTTTGACTATCCCTAACCTGAAAATCTGAAATCAGAAACTTTGAGTACAAACATCATGTTCAAGAAGTTTCAGATTTTGGAACTTTAGATTTCATCTTAGAAATATGCTCAACTGGTAAAGTCAATGCAAATATTCTAAAATCTGAATATTTCCAAAATGTGAGACACTTCTGGTTCCAAATATTTCAGATCAGAAATAACCAACAGTATTTGTAAAATGTTAAGTCTGTGTTAAGGATTTTTAAATAAAAAGTTCAAGTATTAGATAATGTTTAATCATTTGAAAGGGAAGAATCTTGGTATACAATTTTTTTCATTCTATCATTTGTTATAGGACACTACTGTCATATATAAACCAAAATATCCAATATCCATTATGTAAGACTCACATAATTTTTATTTTAAAAAATTTCAGATGGATTGTATAAAAAAGTTTTTTGTTTTTTTGGGTTTTTTTTGTGGTACTGGGAATTGAACTCAGGGGCACCTACCTCTGAGCTACACCCCCAGTCCTTTTTTTATTCTTTATTTTGAAACAGGGTCTCACTAAGTTGCAGAGTGCCTCACTAGGTAGCTGAGGCTGGCCGCAAACCCGGATCCTCCTGTCTCAGTCTCCCAGGTCCAAGAACTGGGATTACAAGCGTGCACCGCCATACCGGGCTTACAAAAGAATATTTTTATCACTTAAAGTATCTACTTGATATAAAACTAGTAAATTTTTAAAGCTAATTAAAAATTAAGGGAGAACAATTACTTCTATGTATTTTTTCCAATGAAGAAACTTTCTAATGCCTAAGTAAGCACTTATGGGAAACTCCATAATAAGTAGTTTAACTCAGGCTAACCCAGCAAATGAAAAACTTCAATGCAGAAACCAGAAAAGGGTATTTTTAAGGAAGCTGTTAGTCTTTCTATTTAAGCATGCCTGCTATGCTTAAAATGTAAATTCTTTTTTTTTTTAGTATCTAACTTCTCAGAAATTAATTTGTAAAATAGTGACAGCTGAGTGATACAGTTAGGTAAAATCATTTTACTATCACTACAGAAATTTCAACCTCAGTAAGCTCATAATCACACTTAAACACACTTTTTCTGTGCCTATTTTGCTTGAAAAAAAATTTTTTTAAGTATTTAGTTTTGCTGGTAGATGAGTTCTTGGTCTCATAGAAATTAAAAAAAAAAAAAAAAATTACTCTGCCCAATCTAGTAGCCTCAAAGCAAAAACAGAGAAAATAATGCAAATTCAATAATAAGTTCAAGCCAGTTATATATTGCAACCAACATTAAATATAAATGTGACTCAACAAATAAATATCTCATGATACAGCATGGTAGTTGAGTGGTGTCTTTCTTTTCTTTCTTCCTTCTCTCTCTCTTCTCTTTTTTTCCCCTCCAATACTGAAGATTGACCCCAGGACTCTGCATATGCTAGGCAAGCACCCTACCACTAAACTACATTTCCAGCCAGAGAGAATTTTAGTCTTTGAAGTCAGACTGAGTCTGGCTGCATATTTTCTTAGCTAAATTAAATGACTATAAGCAAAATGCTTAATCTCTTTCCAGAGTAATATGAGTAGTTACCTCATATATACGGTTTAAAAATTAGGATGAGCAATAATTCCCCTTTTTCTTTTTGGTGGTTTTAGGGATTGAACCTACTTCTAAGCCACAACCCTATTTTATGTTTTATTTTGAAATGGGGTCTAAGTTGTTGAAAGTCTTGCTAGATTGTTGAGGCTGTCCTTGAACCTACAATCCTCCTGTCTCAGTCTTCCAGTCATGTGCTACCATAAACATAAGGACATTTTTTTCAGGGGAGAGGGGAGAAGGATTAAATCCAGGGGCATTTTACCTCTGAGCTATATCCCCAGCCCTTTTACTTATATACAGCCCTTTTTAAATTTGAAACAGGGTCTCATTAATTTGCTGAGGCTAGAGTCAAACCTGCAATCTGCCTGTTTTAGCCTCCCAAGTGCTGGGATTATAGGCCTGTGCCACTGCATCTGGCTAAAAGATAATCCCTTAGAAATAGTGGTCAGAGGCAGGGGGAAAAAAGCAAACACAGGTGAAACAATAGACATTTGGGAATCAAGAAGAGAAATAAAACTTCTTTTTCAGTGAATGATTTTACAAAGAATGATTTTAATAAAAAGGAGACTAACAGTTCATACTCACCCCATACACAGTTCCTGAAATTCAGGCTTATAAAAAGCTGATCATACATGAAATTAAAGTTTTCTAATATACACTTCCTCACTGTAGGTATTACTTGAAACCTGAAAGCCATATACTCTTACCTTACCCAGCGTTCTTCTAACTTAGACTTCTCAGACTTTCTTTAGGACAGAAACACAGGTTTTTTCTCTCCAATCTCACCTTGCCTTACTTGTGATTTCATGGCAAACTAATTTTTTAAGAAAGTGGTTTAATTAATAGCTCTTAAGCTTTGTGTGTGTGTGTGTGTGTGTGTGTGGTACTGGGGTACTGGGGATTGAACCCATGAGCATCTAACTCCAAGGTATACCCCAGCCATATTTTATTTTTATTTTGAAACAGGGTCTCATTAGATTGATGAGTCTCACTACTTGCTGAGGGTGTCCTCAAACCTGGTATTCTCCTGTCTCAGCCTACCAAATAATGGGATTACAAGTGTGCACCACCACATCCAGCTATAGCTGTTAGGCTCTTAAAATCACTTATAGATAAAATTTACAGACACAACTTGACTCACTGCATTTTTCAAATACCAAGATCAGATTTTTAAAAAATGATATAAATGCAAATAAGTATACATGATAAAAACATTAAATTTATAAAAAATGCAATCCATTATGTATTTTAAAATATATATTCTAGTTTAGTATTAGAAGAAAATATGTACTAATCTTAAATAAGTTACTACATCCTCTTCTAAACTACAATAAATATTTAAAATAAAATTTTAAAATTAAATCGATAACCTTGGAAAACAGACTATCATAAAATTATTAGTAATAGTCTATATTAGTTATTTTATTGTTTTTAAATATGGATTTATTTATATGGCTTAAGTCTTTGACAAAGCAGTCTAACATGGCTTAAATCACTGAAGATTAATGTTTTTCATGATGGTGTAATTCCAATAAAAAAAAATCTTTCTTCCGTTTGGTGCTTACCTGTGCATCAATATCAATGGCAGGGTAGATAGGGAGCATGGCTGAAGGAGAGATGACAGGACTTGGAGTTGGAGTCTGAGGCTGGGAAATGGAAGCTGCGATACTGTGGGTAGGAGTGTTTGACATTGCAGATGCTCTTCCACTGACTGCTGTTGAACAAAATAACTGCACTTAATAAGGATGAAACACGGTTAGGCAACAGTTAAGAATTGTTTATTAGAAAATATAGACTTTTTAGAACATGATTTCTACAGGGAGATCACCATTGCACTAAAACTCATTTTCCTGCTTGTTTTTTTTTTTTTTTTTTTCTTTTTTTCGGGGGTTGGGGCTGTATATTCAACATTATATTTACTAAGAGTAATCCATTTTCTAAATAATAATCCATCTGAAAGACAAATTTCCTTTTTATGAAAATAGTCATGAAACCTTAATTCAAATCAACCCTAAAAACAAAAACATTTTTAGGTACTAAAATTAAATGCAAATGGAAAGCTGTTCATTATATTGTCTTAATTAAAAATGAAATAAAAAGTAACATAGTCAAGATGAGAAGGGAAGAAAATGTCTGTTTTTTCTTGCCAGTTTCACACCTTATATTCTATGACTAATGAAAGTAGTATCACAGGTTGGGGAGAAGACCCTTGCTAGCCAAATATTTAAAATACCTCTTACTGTCTATTCTAAGTATAGTTGGGTATGATAATACTTTACAAAAGTAGCCCTCAGTATGACAGTTTTTCAAATATAAAATTTGATTTTCACATAGGAATGTATTTTCTTATATAAAGAATTATTCTGAGGGTGGTGGTAAAATGCCCAACAATCAATCCAGCAATCACACTGATTTATGAGGACAAAATTTAAAAATTAGTGTAGAGATAAATGTATATACACAATCATCCTTCAAATATGAACTGTTGTTAATTGTTCTAACAAGGATTTTGCTGTGATATTATTTTCACCCAAATACATGACTTGAGTACTAGCTAGCTAGTACAAGTCAGTACCTGAGATTGGAGAATGCCAAAGGTGGCGTGGGATACAATGAAAACTCAATGAAGGGTACTTTTATTTCTTTCCTCATTGACTCAATTCTAGGGTGATTATGTGAACATCATTCCTTCTTACCCCCTATTAGAAATTCTGTAATTATAGTACGGGCATTAATTTTTGAATGGTTAACAGGAGTATGGGTATGTGTAACCAAAGTAGTTAACACTACATCAGACATGATTCATGATTCACAACTGGATCTAAAACCAGGCAAAAGAGGTTATGATTCTGTCAAAAATAAAACTGAAGTCGATCTTATAACAATTATCAACATGATTATCAATTAAGAAATCTGTTTTACACAAAAATTCTTAGTTCACAAACATACACTATACATTATAGCAACACACATTCTGTAATTATACATTTTTAAGTCCGCTTAAAAGTCAAAGGAAAAGTGAAGGAGGAAACAAAACACTCTTTGAATCCTTAGGGATCCAGATCAAGAGAAAGGGGCATGTAGTAATATATTAAAATGATCATTTAATGACCTTGATACTGTTATTCCATATCATGAATTTGAATGTTAAGAAAATGATCAAGTAACTTAAATGTACATTTTCTAGGTATAAATTCAAAATCATATTAAATCTATAACTCTTAAATTCCATAATCATCTCCTTTGACTGGATTTTCACAAGTGGAAATGCCAGACACAAAAAAGCAGTTTAAATAGTATGAACACCAGTCTGTCCAAGTCATTGTTTTTTTATTTCACAATATTAAACGGGTAAAAAAAAATTTTAAGCTTTCTGGTGAATAACTAAATTAGAATTCACATTTCAATTGGAATAATTTCCTTTAAAGAGTCTACTAAAATTCGAGTATTTATTTATTTATTTATTTAGGTACTGGGGACTGAACTTCGGGGCATTCTACCTCTGAGCTACATCCCCAGCCGTATTTTTTATTCTTTATTTTGAATCAGGTTCTCACTAAGTAGCTGAGGCTGTCTGAAAACCCGGATCCTCTTGTTTCAGCCTCCCAAGTACTGGGATTACAATGGGATTACAAGCATGTGCCACCACACCTGGTTGGGTGGTTTTTTGTTTGTTTGTTTTTGCGGTACTGGGGGTTGAACTCAGGGGCATTCTATCTCCGAGCTACTCCCCCAGTCCTATTTTTTATTCTTTATTTTTGAAACAGAGTCTCACTAAGTTGCGGAGTGCCTCACTAGGTAGCTGAGGCTGGCCGCGAACCCGGATCCTCCGGTCTCAGCCTCCCGAATGCTGGGATAACAAGCGTGCGCCACCACGCCCGGCTCTGGTTGGGTTTTTATTATTATTATTATTTTTTTTTTTTTTTTGGTAAAATTAGTTGTTCTTATCACCTCATCTGAAAGTAGATAAGAAAAAAAATTCTCTCATTTCATTAGCTTTGGGGTACCTATGAAACTGATTTACTAAAACTAAATAACTGCCCACAACTCATCCATTCTCTATAGATAAAAGTAATAAATGTAAATATTTAAGTACCCAAAGGCACTCTGGTATAGATCTTTACATGGCAGGCTTAATTTAAGGATTACTTTTAGAGAGGAAAAACCACATGCTCAGAAAAGTTTTAACATCAGGATAGGGAAGTACTTAAGACCATAGCATAGGTAAGGTGTTCTGGAAGGTTAAAAAGAAAATTAATTTTGCTTTATCAAGCATGGAGAACAAGGAAGAGTGAAGATTCTAGTCAGTTAAGTACTAATGAAAAGAGATCAAAATTTTATGAGACCCATCTAATAAATGAGGACTTGGGAATCAAAAACAGAGGCTATGCTGTAAGGAGGAAACAAATGCTTTAAGCATAATGAGATTATAACCTACCAGGAACTCAAAGAAGTGGAATGAGCATTAGTCAACTGAAAAGACAAATACTACCACAGAAGTATAAAGAATGAGGCTGCAGAAAAGAATGCATGAGAGTATGTGAATGTGTTTGTGTGTGTGCACAAGCATATCTGTACATGTGCCTGTGCACATGCATGGGAATCGGAGAGAAACTAGGGATGAATTATAGACCATAATTTAATTCTGCTTTTCTTCCTTTTGGCTGTATCTCATCTCCCTACATAAATAGACATAAAAAAGAAATAAAGTATTTTTGTAGTATGAAAAGCATTTGTCATTTTTCCTAAAAAGTTATGTGCATTATAAAAAATTTTATATGGGAACAACCAGAACACAGACAGAACTTTTTTGGTTGAGGGTGGGGGAAGAAACAAATAAACAGAAAAACTATTTTACAAACCTCTAACAATTCTCATCAGCATAAAAAAACTGTAACAGGCAAATCATTGTTGACAATTATGCCTAAATACATTAGGTAAACTCTGACAGTATACCAAAATTCTTTAAACATTCACTGGTATAGAATGTCCACTCTTTATTTAAGTGGGTAACACTTAACTCTATGCATCCTTGGAGAGTTTGACATAATAGAACACTATTTTGATCTAAGTTAATAGGAGGGACACAGGATCAAATTTGGATTTACTGCTACTGTGCTCTAGTTTTCATAGAATTTTTTAAAAAATAACTTAATTTTATTACATATTATTATAATCAGCTAGTGATGATTAGCAGTGATTTTCAAATCTACATAAAAATCTTAAACTCATCAATATTAAGATGCTACAGTTTATACTATTACTAGTATTTTTCTAATGTAGTTATTTGGCCCTTAAGATTAGCAGAGGTTTTCATTCCACACATTACTGTT
Organism: Graphiurus murinus; assembly: GCA_004027655.1. NCBI lineage: Eukaryota > Metazoa > Chordata > Mammalia > Rodentia > Gliridae > Graphiurus > Graphiurus murinus. Next base: position 33,187 of record PVLC010004621.1, on the reverse strand, counting down.
TCCACTAATTACTGCTGAGGTGATACTAAAAAAAAGGGATTATGAAACTTTAGACCAGTTTTTAAATATAAAATCTGTCTTCTTAGCTTATTTCTTAGTTTCTGAATGTTAGCTAAATCCAGAAATGCTATACAATTTATTTTCTATTATTCCTTTAAAAGATGAAACTTACATTATGTATAATCTCATCATAATATGTTATTGAAAGTTTTAAAAGTAGAAAGCATCAGCCATCTAAGCACAGACCAATCAATACAAAAGGGGATGAAATCAGAAGAAATTTATCAAAACTCAACTACTTAACCTTTTGGTCTTTTCCTCTCCAAATTGCTTTTCTTTTCAAGGAAGCAAATTATCTTTCTCAGTATAGCATTATGCTTATTACCTTATTAAATCTCATTTTACTGTTTGCCACAGAATTCACAAAATGAGAACACCCGTTTTGTACCCATAAGTACCAAAGCAAGAAACATTAAACAACCTTCTAAAGTACTACTTTCTTGCCAGTGAAACTAATTATAATGGAATAAAATTTCTCTGCTACAAATTTAAAAATATACCATTTTGTGATACTGTTGGGATCACACTTTCCCATAATACAGTTAGAAACTACACATTAACATTTACAGGGGATAAAAATCACTGACATACAGTATAGTCAAGCCTTATTAATGTTGTAAAGGTGCTTTTTTTTTTTTTTTTTTTTTTTTTTTTTTTTTTTTTTTTTTTTTTTTTTTTTTTTTTTTTTTTTTGCTTTTAAATATCCATCAGGTTTGAAGTCTGGTACATTAAAATATTAAGTATTTTTGTTCACAAATAAGCTTCCTGATGTGTCCTACTAGTTTGATACTTCAACTTCTATTAATTTTCCATTTTATTTGTGAGAATACAGAAGCAAGAAGGCCAAAATTCAATCTCGGTATTTTGAACTTAAAGGGAAAAAAAACAAAACCAAAACCAAAAACAAAAGCAAAAGCAAAAATCAAACATCAACTCCACTACTGAAAAATCTAGATTCCCAGTCTACTCAGCTAATTCAGAAAGCTTCAGTCATTTGTATTGAATGCACTTATCTTTAATTTGCCCTGTATCCATCTGAGAACTTCTGAGATTGAACTAGTATTTCTAAAGATATACATGGGTCAAGAGTCCAAAAATAGTTTTCAAGTGGGGTAATGGCACACTCTTACTCCCTTAAGCAAATCATATTGATACCTGCTCATAACAATATTAACCCACCTGCCATGATGTCATCCAGCGTGTCATTGAGGGTCTGAGCAGGGCTGGCTACCATTAACCCTTGTTGTGTTTCTGTCAGAATTCCTTGCCCCAGCCCTGCCAACTGTGCTTGGCCCAGTACTGGCTGTCCAACTATCACTCCTTGCAGTTCTGTAAGATTTGCGATGGACCCTGGAGGCAGGGGACCTGCCGCCAGAGGCAAAGCTTGCGGCATCGCCAGAGGTTGGATTGGAGCAAAACCCATTTGAGCAGCAGTCTGCTGGGGTTCATCTTTAAGCAAAACAGGATCCACTTGCTGCAACCGTGCATAGTCTCCCTCGGAAAGCTGTTCTCCAACCCCAACAGGAGTTAGTAGTCCCAGGTGTTGGCAAGACTGTTGCTGTTGCTGCTGAAGTTGAATTCTTTGAGCTTTAACCTCTAGATACTGCTTTTTAAGCTGCTGCTGAGTTTTGAGCTGTAACTCTCGTTCTACTTTCTGTAGTTCCTCCAAAATTTTTTGTTTCTTCTGAATTTGTTCCTCCCTTGTTTTGTTCAGCTCCTCAATCTTCTCCTTGGTAAGTTGGTCAGCATGAGCCAGTTCCAAGGACTGCAGCTGTGCATTCTTTTCTATGGCTTCTTTTATCCTCTGTTCCAGTTCTGTTAACTTTCCCTGAGCCTCTTCTACAATGCTCTCTGGAGACTGATTGGTGATGTAACCCTGTACATCCTGGCTGTTTGCTGGCAAATGGCTGCTGGACTTTTGTTTAGAAGCAGCTGTGTGAAAAAGAAACCCCCTCAGAAGTGCACATGAATGGCATCCTCATTACAGAGTTACTGTTGGGAGGTTTAGTGCCAACAGTTATGCACCAAGTTATCATATCAGAAGGTGAAAATGTACTTTAACAAGTTAAAAACAAATCCACCTTCATTATCACAGATATAAAATGTATGTATTTTATGTGCAGAGAGTAACTGTTGAAAATTAATTTTAGAATTTAAAAAATATCACAAGGCTAAAACAGACAATAGAGGGATGCAGGTTTGTGGTATCTAAGTGGTGCAATTAAAGTAAAACCTAGGGATATGTGTAGATATTTCATATGGTAATGTAAAAACTCATAAGAACAGAAAAATAATGCTAAATTATTAAGGTGCAGAGAAAACTTAGACCTCTAAGTCAAGGTTTTTTCACATTTAATAGTCTGTGCCTTTTAAACACACACACATACATACAAAGAAAGAGTGACCAAACCACTGAGAAGTAATAAGAAATTAATATCCAACTAAAATATCTTTCTTTGTTGGGGCCTAACATCTTCAAGACTGATAAAGGCAAGAAACAAATCCACATATTCACACAGCTACCTGGGCAGTAGAGAATTGGGATTCAGTTTCCCTGGAAGAAAAGATGTTGGACTACGCCATCCACTGTATCTTCTGACAGCCAGGTGAATAGACTGATCTGGCTACAGGTTTAGCAACCAATTGAAAAAGGTGTAAAGGCTCTAAGGTTGGTAGTAGTGATTGAAAAGAGCTGGTGGAAATACTTAGCATTGTTGTTGAAAAAAGAATATTGGTAGCCAAAACCAAAAAAGAAAAATTGCATTGATTCTTCATGTTAAACTTTTAAAAAGAAAAACTGATTCAAACTGATAGGTATTAACGTTTGGGGACATAACTTATGAACATGCATGATGTAACATCCACAAGTCAAATATGGACCTCAGAATTCTAGAGAAATAAGTATATCTGAAGTAACTTTGAATTATAGGTTGAGAAAGGTATCCCAGTTGTAAAAATCTATATTAAACCAGTTCTTTAATTCTAATATTTGATCCAGCTTGTTAATCTTTATGCCTTAAATCCCTAGAGATTTTAAATAATTTATAAAAATATTACAACTATACCCAGCTTAACACTTTACATAAATAAAAATTACTAGTTATTAGAGGAAATCATGGTTTAGAATTCCAATAAAAATGAGCATCTGAATTTCTCTTCCTAATACCTCTAATTCTAGCACAGATTGGTACGCTATTAACTATCCTCTTTCCCAGTAACATGTTTTCTTCATTGATTAAAAAAAAATCTTTATGCCAACTTAGTAAAATTCCTTTTTATGGAAAATAATTTTAAATGGCTAATATTTTTGTAATCTTAATGTCAAATGGACAACATGTAAGAATAGTCTTTAGAAGTATAACTGACCTTTATTCCTGATGGGAAGAGTAGTGGCAACATTGGCAGGTGGTTTGTCAGGCTCCTGAGGTGGGACAACCATGGGCAGTGCTTGAACCGGTACACGAGGTGCCTAAGACAAAGGACACTAAATTGATTAAATTCATTAAATAATATGCTAACAAAAAATAAGTCACAGAAACTTATTACAAATATTTTTAACCTGCCATCTCAGACAATGATATATTTACTTAAAATATGCTGGAATTCAATTATTTTCCTTGACTTTTTTGGTGGGTTGAAGGGTGTTGTGGATTGACTCCTACTCTACCAATCTTTTGACATTTTTACTAATGGGCTTTGAACTCAAAGCGTTATTCTGGCATCCAAAAGAAAGTAAAGCAAGATCACGTCAATCCAGAATCTGAGTATTATATCAAAATGTTCATTAACCATAAAAATACATATAAAGAGAACTACATATTATAACAAAAAAATCTAATTTAAATTAAAACTATAATGAAAAGAAGATAAAGAAGAGACCATATAAGATGTTTTAGTTTTTAATCTTACCCTGTTTAAATCATGGGATGGAGGGGTTAACTGAGTGACATCTGGTGGAGGAGCTGAAAGCAAGTTATTAGGATAGTCCAAAAGATAGCAAACGACACTGGTATGGCCACCTTTTGCTGCTTCTATCAACATAGTTGAGCCATCCTAAAAGAATGAATAGAGAAGGGGGGAGAGGGGAGTTAGTCACAGATATATTAAAACAACAGATTTGGTAAAACAATAGATTTGGTAACACTTTCCTCTAATGGGACAGAAGAAAACCAATACTTAGAATGCCATTATAAATACAACTTATACACAATATTCTGTGATTTCAAGAATAAAGAATTAATTCACAATACTGCCTGAAACATTTGAGTTACATACTTTTAAACGATGGGTAGGGTCTGCCCCATGAGCCAAAAGTAGTTCCACTACTGCCAGATGACCCCCCGCACAAGCCAGGGACAGTACAGTATGGTCATTATTAGCTGTGGTTCTATTCACATTTGCTCCTAAAACAGACAAGACATGGAAAAGTACATTAGTAGAGTCTTTTTCTTAAAAATATGGCAAATTGAAAAGCCATAAAGAGTAGAGAGCATAGTATAATGAAGCCCCACATACCCATTACCCAGGTTCAACAATTATAAATATATGGCCAATCCTGTGTCATATAAACCCACATCAATTCTCCTATCCCGTCTTGAATTATTCTAAAGCAAATCCCAAATGAAATTTCATAAATATTCGAATATGTAGCAAGATATAATAAAATTTATTATTCCTATTGTAATCTATATTAAGAGTAAAATATAAAATTTTAATTACATTTTAATTCTTCAGCAGAAAAGATAACTGTACACCAATAAAAGTAAACCACATTGCCTTCTATAGGCTAAATATGCAAAGAACAAGGAATAGAAAGTAAGAGTTGATGGCACTTTTTTTTAATACTAGGAAATATCTGATAATAAAAAAGGCATACTTTCCTCCAAAATATGAATCTATCTATATGACTTAGATTACTGTGCTAGATTATAAAATATTTGGAAATAAAATAGCAAAAACTAGAATCAAATTAATTAAACTCAACCAAAGAGAAGTTGTATTTATGTCCATAATTCTAGTGTTGAAAATATTGTTATACACATCACAAATGTGTGCTCAAAACACCTAAAATAATTTAACCAGTAATGTGTGATTTTTACCTATTACAAATTTATGAATTCCTTTAATATTTTTATAAGAAAAAATGGCATATATTGCCTTTTTAAATTTTGTGTGGCCACAAAGTCTTTCTGTTTTCAATGTGGATTTGAAAATAAAATCTTTAGTTTCCTATATATTAAAAAAAAACTATTTTAACTAGAGCTTATATGTAGTAAACACCTAAGAAATAATGTAAAGGAAGCAATAATACACTAATTTGTTCAATAAGGCCTTTGGTATCCAAACTAGAATTACTGATCATGAATTAAAGTCTTCATGCATTCAGCCACATTTAAATTTTGAACAATTTTCTGTGCTGTATTTATTACCATCTCCCTACAGTTTATAAAGATATTCAAGATAATATTAATTATGTGGACAGAACACACTTCAGTTATCTAAACCTTCAAAGTTTTACACAGAACAATTTTTCCTTATAGAGCACTTCTCCACAAGGATGCTACTTGCTATGACAATTCTTTATAGTTTGGAACTGCTCTGCAAATTGCAAGATGTTTATCAACTATCCACTCATGAAATTTAAGTGGCATCCCTCCTACATATTATAATATACTCCAAAAAAGCTCTGTGCCTCTCAATCTCTAAACACGTTAGGGTACAAAGCAGACATCTTTGGGGGAAAAACAAGTACTTTATATAAACTTACCTTTACTAATTAAGAACTGAACAGTACAAACATGACCAGCTCTTGCAGCTTTCATTAAAGGAGTTCTTCCACCTTCAGATTCATGCTCCTGTATAAAAAATAGGCTTAATTGACATATATAATCTTGTGAACAATTAGTCTTTTCATGAAAATCAAAAGGAAAAGAAATAACTTTATACATATACAGGATACAAATTAAGTTCTATAAGTACATTTTTCCTTCTCTTTATAGACTTATTTTCTCTATTTTGCTTTATATAAAAGTAATAAGGATAGTGCTAATTTATTTTTAAAATCAGCAAGTATAAGATGTTATTAGAGCTTTCTGTAGAATCCAGAAAAGGAAGAAGAATTTATTGTGATTACTGGACAATTGAAAAGCTTATTGTAGAAGTCTTTAGATCTTAAAACATATCTTTTAAAACATATCTTTGCATAGCATTTTATATTTTCTTTTCTTTTTTGAATTAAAAAATGAGCCATGGCATGGTCTCACTTTCCTGTAATCCCAGTATTTGGGAGGTTGAGATAGGAGGATCGCAGGTCAGTCCTAACAACTAGCAAGGACCTCAGCAACTTGGAAAGACTCTGTTTAAAAATGAAATAGGGCTGGGGGTGTAGCCCAAGGATAGAATACCCCTAGGGTTCAATCCCCAGTACCCTCCCCTCCACACACACACGATGAAACATTGTTAACTTTTCTCTTAAGCCATTCCTTAGCTTGTTCTTAATATTACTAACAAAGCAATTTTGTATATTGCACAGCCATTGTGGTAAACTCAGAAAATATAATTCCAAATTAAAATTGCTCAAAGTCTAACAAGGGAGACATACACATAATAATAACTAGAATATACCTGGTATAATAAGTGCTTCAAGGGTTGTACTAAAACATGCAGAATTAAAAGAGGCTATAACAATAATCTAATTCAGTCCTCCCTTTTCACAAATGAGAAAATAAATGCATTAATTTTTTGAAAGTAGTTATTGGAGAAATATATTTCTGCTTGCAGATGAATCTGTCACATGTTATGAACTCTTCCAGGAAAGCATATTTGTTTCAATCTCAGAAACTCAGCTCCATGGAAATATGCTTACATTTTAACCAAAACCTTTTTGATATCCTCCCCGACAGGCTAAACTGTAAGACTAATACTTTCTCCATATTCAAGTGCCTTACATTTTCCTAGGTCTCAGGTTTCGCTCACACTAGTTTTTTTCAGCTAGAATACCTCTTTTGCCACAGCATTACCACATTTATCCTTCTAAACCTTACCCAGTCCAAAGTATAGTATCTCAGATGACTGCTTTACCTCTTCTAAACTTCTTTTATTCTCTATACTTTCCCTGTGACATCTCTTTTGATCTACCTTAAAATGACATTAGTATCTATTTTACCTTTTCTTACTTAATTATAAACTACTGGGGGAAGAGATCATTTATTAAATACTTAATGTTTTTGACATTTTTGTTATATAATAATGTTGAGCAATGCAGGCACAATTTATTTTCTTAGCTACAGAAAATTGCCTTCAAGTTACATTTGCCTTTTTATACCAAATTATAAAAGCTTCTAAAAATATCTAAGGATATACCTGAGAAAAATTAATTTGCACTAACAACTCTAACCAAATTTTTTCCTTTTCCTACAGCAGATAAGATACAGTAGATTGGATAGTCCTACTAACAAAGAAGAGACTTAACAGTATAGAACAAAACTGACTACATGAGATAAAGAATGGCAAAAAAAAAAAAAAAAAGTAAAACTGGAAGAAACTTTTAAGACTCTCCATAGAATTATGAACTAAACTCTTGTATTATCTTTAAAAAATAAGCTTTTAAAAAGTAATTTAGCTTACCAGATCTGCTCCTGCCTGAAGTAAGACATCTGCTACATCAGTATGACCATTTTCACAGGCATATGTTAGTGCTGTATCTCCTGTTGCTGTTGTTGCATGAACGTTAGCTCCTGTAGCAGTGTTAATAAACAATATATATTTAATAAAGACCCTAAGATAGAAATGGACACAGAAATTTCTTCTAGATAAGCCTTATCTTCTCAAATTAAACAAATAACCTTATCAATTTCTAGAAAATGTTAACATCTTTAAATGGAAAAATTAAGGCAGGCATAGAAGTGCACACCTGTAATCCTAGCTACTCAGGAGGATCACAAGTTTGAGGCCAACCTGAGCAATTTAGTGAAACTCTGAGTCAAAATGCGAAACAAAACAAAAAACTGGTTGGGATGTTACTTATAAGTAAACTTGTTTGACCTAATAGGCACAAGGTCCTAGGTTCAATCCCCAGTATTTTAAGAAAGAAGGAAAAAAAAAAAAAAAAGGAAAATAGAAACAAAAAAAACTACAAATAAAACTTCTTGAAATTGAAGCTGTAGGTACTTTTTATGATAGTAAGGTAAATTACTCAGAATATATATACTTTTGAGATTTATAAAAGTATATCACACATTTTCCCCAATACATCCTAGTGTATCATAATACCATAAAAATATTTGCATTATATTTTTACTTAAAACTTTTCCCAAACACAAAAATGCCTACCTGCAGCTAGTAAGTATTTAACTAACTCCAAATGACCCTCTTGAGCAGCTTCCATTAAAGGGGTAGAACACCCTAGTTCGATATCAGCTCCTGCCTTAATCAGAAAGTCTGCCACTTCTAGAAAACCTCCACAGCAAGCCAGAGTCAAGGCAGTTTCTTGAGTTTCTTCTGTCTGTGCATTGATATTTGCTCCTAAAATAAAGATTCTAATTAAAGAAATTCATTAACTTATTCTAGACATAAGCAAACCATGATTGCTTCCTAACAAACTATATTTCCTAAGTGAACATGTATATTACTATACTAAGAAAATACCTCTCCATTATTTCTGAAAAATTAAAAATAAAGAACACTATTAAAACCATATATACAAATCTGTATTTGATAAACAAAGAATAGTATTTATTCAGCAAGAAAGTACAACTCATATGATGAGAGGATTCTGAAATATAAACTACATCCCAACGCTGTAAGGATTCAAAACTGATAAAGACATTGATGATGATGATAACAGTGGTTAATATTTACTAAGCACTTATTTTTTTGTCAGACAGGCCATAGTCAAAGGACTTTGCATATCATTTAGACTAGCTTCATTTTATAACTAAGGAAATTGAGGTTAATTAACTTACCAAAGGTCACAACAAAATTACCATCACTACTACCACTGTCAACATAGATAAAATAGGCACTATATGACAGCACTGTTGTAAGTTTGTCATATAAACATATATATATATACATATACATACACACATATACTCACTCACTCACTCACTAACCTTACACTTGAGAAAACTGAGGCACAGAGGGTTGGAAATATGCCTCATGTTAGAAAACTGGAAGCACTGGAGTTGTGATTCAAACCTAAAGAAATCTGCTCCAAAATCTATACTTTTAAAATTCTAGTACTACTTCTAAATAAAAGCAAGTTTTTAAAATGTCAATGTTTTTAAACTTGTAAAGATTTTACTGTACAAGGTAAAATAAACTTTACTAGTAAAAATAAATAAATAAAAGCAAAATCAGGCTACAGATACAGAGATGGAGGTTACTTCTAATAAACTTTAACTAGGTACTGAGCTCCTTCGCCGCTTCTGATGTGTACTCTTTCACTCTCATCCAGTTATGGCAGGGTTTCCATACTGTTCAATGCAACATTAATTCTATTACATATTTACTAATAAGCATTCTAACCCCAAAGAATTCCGTCAACATATTAGCTTGAGCAACGTTGAATCTCATTATTTCCTAGCTCACAAGCCTATGTCAATCCCAGTCAGGTTGTTTTATTCACACAGCAGATGCCTCTGAAAGCTGTATATTAAATTAGCTTATCTGATTTTATTTAAGTTAGCACAGGAGCCATTTTTATATCAAATGCTTTATCACAAGTTTGGGTAACAATATCTCACTGCAAATCTACTACCAGAGAAGTGAATAGTAAAATTCAATTTTACAAAATTATACTCTTATAAAGACTTATGGTTTAGGGCCTTGGCTGATATGGTTACCTTGTCCTAGAAGTAATGCCACCATTTCTTCATGTCCTTCACGAGCTGCTTCCATCAAAGGTGTATAACCTTCATCATTGACCTCTTCCAGACTAGCTCCTCTTTCAATAAGTAAAGCTGCAAGTTCCACATGCCCACCACAAGCAGCCAAAGTCAATGGTGACTCAAATGAATCAGCAGGCATGTTCACTTGGGCACCACTGTCAAGAAGTAACCTCGCTACTTCAACATGGCCATCCTAATCATAATGCAGTTAAAAAATGAAATCAGCACCATAAAAAAAATCTTTAAAAATCTGAAGACTTTTCAAATACTGTACAATAAAGCCTACTGATTTTTATTCAAAGAATTAATCCACATTTAACAGTTTTGTAAACAAGTATTTATTATGCACTCCCTACATTCCTTTAGTATAGAAATAGCATGAAGATGAGGATATAAAACAAGCAGAAAAATGATACTTTCAATCAAGAAATTTATTAACCACCAAGAAAGAAAACATTAAGTACATGAAATAGTAGACTAAAGTGAGACCATAGATGATGCTAACACTGGATAAAACAAATTTAAAGAATAGTTTAGAGAAGGAAAATAGGATTTTAATAAAAACCTTAAGGATACGCAAATTTTCAATTAGGTAGAAAAAGAAAGCCGCAATACTTTTTAGAGGACTGAGAGAAGGATATATGTATGATGTGTTATAGGAACACGGTGTGCAAAAGGCACTTTATTTTAATGGCACTTAAATGCCAGTGGAAAATAAGGAAAAAGTTACCATCCTCTTGTCTCCTTTCCTAGTCTCTTTCCCACAGCTTCCTTCATTACTGGGTAACTTGAAGAGTATCTTTTCCTTTCAATGTACTTGCCCCTCCCCCAATACATCATAAAAATTTCCTCTTCTTTTGAACATGTCTTGCCCATTTTTGCCTCTGTACTTGTCACATTAACACAACTTTTACTGGCTTATCCATGGTAACTTTGGTAGTAAGCTCTGAATCTCCTGCATGCAAAATCAACTTCTACATTTCTCTTGAAATTAAAACTTAAAAGCCTAAATTTTCAGCAAATTTCCAAATATCTGACTCCTACTAATATCTTCCAATTATTTATACACATTTACTTCCAGGGCATGCTCACTAGAATGCACAGAATATTCCATTTTAATATATATATATCTATATATCTATATATAGATATATATATATATATATATTTGGTGGTACTGGGGATTGAACTCAGGGGCATTCTACCTCCGAGCTATACCCCCAGCCCTATTTTTTTTATTCTTTATTTTGAAACAGGGTCTCACTAAGTTGTGGAGTGCCTCACTAGGTAGCTGAGGCTGGCGGTGAACCCGGATCCTCCGGTCTCAGCCTCCCAAATGCTGGGATTACAAGCATGCACCACCATGCCCGGCTCCATTTTAATTTCTTAATCTATACAGTTTTTCCCCCTAGTAGAAATAATGGAGGGTAGAAGTAATGATTAAATTTTCCTTATCATACGGAATTGCTGGAACTGTTAATAGTATTGGTTTGTTTTACACACATAATTTCATTTAATCCTCCAACAACCTCAGAGAAAGATATTATCCTCTTTTTCAGATGAGAAACTCAAAAACTTTGAAAAAGTTTTTTAGTTGTTGTAAAGAATAATTTATTAAAGTAAACACTGGGGTGACAATAAGGATAATGATAATCAAGTCTTAAGTGACATCTATGTAATACTTTAAAATTCAATAAATAAAACCAAACATTCTTTTAATAATCATCCTTGGATGGGAAGGTGAGACAAGAAACTTCAAATTCATTTGATGTCTTTATCTTTGGCATGTCATTCTCTTAAATCTGTAATTTTTACTGTAATCTCTTTGTCATGTATCATAAACTACTATAAAAAGGTTTAAGAGTAATTTTATGACCTATTCTCAAGTATAAACTCTAAACAATTCTTAAGGAAAGAATCCATGGCTTAGAGAAGACCATGAAAAGGCAGAATTATATAAAATAATTATGAGTAATACTCTACTTTTAAATTTCTTTGTTAGTTTGAAGTACATATTATACCTAGTATTATCACTGACCAACCTTTTAAAAAATCACTTTTGTGCCAACTATAAAACCAGTATAGTATTATGTGAGGCAAAGTAAATGCAGGTAATACAAAAAGTAACAGTTGTTAAAAGCTCTGAAAACTATTACTAATTGATAGTTGAATTTCTAATCCACAATCAGGTAAACATAAATATAATTTTTGTGCCAACTATAAAACCAGTACAGAATTATGTGAGGCAAAGTAAATGCAGGTAATACTATAAAGCTTCAAAAAGTAACAGTTGTTAAAAGTTCTGTAAACGATTACTAATTGATAGTTGAAGTTCTAATCCACAATCAGGTAAACATAAATATAATTTTTGCACCGAAGGAAAAGGGACTTACTGTCCACTAACTCTTTCCATACCTAGTACAGATATATTTCATGTGTATATTTTACCAGTCTTACCATGCAAGCTTCCATTAGAGCAGTGTGCATTTCATCTGTTTTATGCTCTTGATCCGCACCTGCTTCCAAAAGAAACCGCACCATCTCTAGGTGTCCTAAAAGAAAAGTACCAAGGGTTACTTATAATATTTCATGTAAAAATATTTTAGCTGGGTGCGGTACTGCATGCCTCTAATCCTAGAACTTGGGAGGCTGAGACAGGAAGATCACAGGTTTCCAGTCAGCTTCAGCAACTTAATGAGGCCCTCCACAACTTAGTGAGACTCTATTTCAAAATAAAACAGGATAGGAGTGTAGCCCAGAGGTAGAATGCCTCAAGGTTCAATCCCCAGTTTCACTAAACAAACAAACAAACAAGACATTTAGTTATACTTAATTCATTCTATTAATGAATTTATTAACATACTAAAGCCATCTATAAGCCACAACTTCCTAACACAAATTATGATTATGCTGTTCTACTGCTTACCATCTGGCCTAGAAATTCTTGTTACTAGAATCCCTGCTGCAGATGAATAAAGTGGTTTTTTTTTTTTTTTTTTTGCGTTACTGGGGATTGAACTCAGGGGCATTCTACCTCCAAGCTATACTCCCAGTCCTATTTTTTACTTTATTTTGAAACCAGGTCTCACTAAGTTGGGGAGTGCCTCACTACATAGCTGAGGCTGGCCTCGAACTTGGATCCTCTGGTCTCAGCCTCCCAAATGCTGGGATTACAAGCGTGCGCCACCACGCCCAGCTTAAAGTGGTATTTTTTTTTTAACATCGAGAATATACTCTTTATAACCTTTTTGTTTTGGGGGGTGGGGGAGTGAAGAGGTTACCAGGGACTGAACACAGGGGCACTTTACCTCTGAGCCACACCACCTAGCCTTTTAAATTTTTTTGTTCTTAAAAAAAAAAAAAAAAAAAAAAAAAAGTCTCACTAGTATGCTAACAGTCTCACTACATTGCTGAGGTTATCCTCAAACTTGTGATTCTCCTTTCTCAGCCTCCCAAGTACTGGGATTACAGGTGTGTGCCACAACATTCATTTACACTATGGAATAAATACGCTTTCATACCTGTAATGATATCATTCAAACGACGTCTATGATAAAATGTTTAAAATTCCAGTAACTCACAAATGTTTTAAGAATATTACAAATTTGGGACTGCCTGTATATTCTTGAAAACACCACCATTTAATTTATATTTATTCAGATATAAACACATACATATACACACACACACACACAGATACACATATGTACACAGTTTTAAATAAACCATATGACAGAGATACTTTGAATGGTTAAAAAGCAGATCCCTAATGGTATTCTAAAAAAGACCTCAGAAACAATATGCAATGAACAACAGAAAAAATGACGGCACTCCTTTATCTGAAATGAATGATAATTTGTAATCAACTTGAAATGGAGGAGAGAGAGTGTGGAGTCAGAGGTAAACAGTTAAAACAAGACTTACTTCAGTAAGTGTATCATCTGCCACATTTTGCTTTTTCCGACTACCTGTACCTCCCTTTCTACTCTGTCATTCTCCCCTCTCGAAGATCCTGAGTGTCAGCCTGAGTTCTATCCCTTCCCTATCCCCTTATCAATCTGTGTCCTAAAAAACCTCACCAGAAATAAGGAAGGGAAGAGGCCTCATGGATTCCTGGAAGTTGTAGAGATGTTCTCCACCACACCAGCTCAGTTCTCTATCCAGTTTCTAATTAAAGTCTGCAAGCCCCAACTTCAGATGTTACTTTTGAAAAGCAGAGTGAGGCTACAAAGCATCCAGAGGCAAGAGTAGTTAAAAGTAGCCCCATCGTAGAGCTCTGGCCAGCTAGGACTCAGTAGTGAAATATACTCAATTCTGGGTTTAAAAGTGTTTTTGAGAAGGGGAGAGATCCACCCAATCAGCTTGCCCTAAGCCTTAACAATTTGCCTCCCTAATGAAGACCAGTCTTTTCCTAATTACAAACAAGGCTGGGGAAGTGAGAGACATCAGCTGTGTTCTCATCTGACGATCTGTTAATATTAGAGAATCAAAAGTACTTTAAATAAATAAGGCATATTTTTCTAATGTAACTTAAGTTTGGGTCATTTATGTAATGAAAAATTGTTTTCTTATATTTTTAAGGGAAATTATTCCTAAAGACATATAACCTTAGTCACTCTTAAATAGAATGAAACAAAACAACACCAGAGACAAGGCCAGGTTGAGGAACTCAAAGATTAGGGTGCAAAATTTAAAGAAGGCACCCATTCATAAGCTTGGGTGAGTGAAAGGTCAGTCCTTGAGAGTGAGCATCTCAAATTTTGTATTGGTCTTCCAGCAGCTTTTTCTTGTTATATCAGGGACAAGAATGTAACACTTAACTTAGGATAGAAATATGGTTCAGCTGCAGTTGGTATGAAACACTGAACTGAATGTTTACCAGCTCCCCAAACTTATTTGGCTTATCTACCCCTCTTAAAGAAAAAAAAAAAAAATTTAACTCAGTCCCCTCCTTCAATGGAAATCTAACTTGTTTAAGCAAACAAAGAGATAAAGGGACAAGTGTGCGTTCTTTTATATATATATATTTTATTCCAGTGCCCTCAAGGAGAGAAGTATTCTCCACTTTGGGAACTATTGATACAGACACAAAATTGTATGCCCCCTTTATTTTTTAAAGATCTGTAAATTAAAAAAAAAAAAAAAAACCCTTACTTTGAAGCAGCTTACTGATGATACAATGTGGAATCTGAAAATGTCTGACTCTGTGGCTATCTTTTAAAAATCTAGAAATATAGAATATTTTTTACAAATCAGGCATCTTTTCAGGTAATTGTCTGGTCCACCCAATGGAGCGTGCAGTCTGTATTACCAATATTTTCAGGTTGTTTGGCATTTAAAATACTATATATCCCCTTTATACCAGGTAAAATATTTCCAACATGGAAAACCATCATAAAGTACAGTTCAAGTTAAAATCAAGTAATTGATTCTGATAAAACAACTGGAACAATTAATAGTCATTTTTTGTTCATAATATTTATAATTTTGAGTCCTTACTTGAAAAGTTTACATATTAAACTTTGGAACACTTTAAACATCTACTTAATATTTAATTACATGTTATATATCACTATTATGTTTTACTGTTAGTTTAAAAACTAGGTTATATAAAATAACTGTAATTTCATGTGTTTAAAAATTGTTTCAAAAAAAGGCTTATACTGTACCTTTGTAACAAGCTAATGTAAGTGCACTCTCTTTAAATTCATTGGAATGGGTATTAATGCCAGCCCCATTTTCTAGCAGCAATCTGGCTACTTCCACATGCCCAGCACTTCCAGCTTCCATAAGAGGAGTATGACCATTTTCATTATGGTCCTCAATACTAGCACCGGATTCCAAGAGCACCTTTACAACATCTACATAGCCGCCAGCACAAGCATATGTAAGTGCTGTATTGCCTATTTTAATGAAGAAAAACAAAAAGACATTAACACAGAACACTAAAACAAAGCAGCTCATGTACATTAAGAAGAAAACTAGAGCTATAATAAATATTAAATAAGATATATATAATTCCTTTCCTTACTGCATTTTATTTTTCTGAAAACAACTAACTCCCTGTTCCACCTTTCCATTTAAAACCAGAGTCAAACACATGTGGGAAATCACATTCATCAAGATTGCAGAGTTGCAAAATAAATGAGCAATTCTACCTTGAAACTAACTTTCCCTTTCAAATGAGAAACGAATTATGATGTTTTAACCATAATCAGAAAAATGCTTTAAGCATTGTTTTTAATAAGTATTAATTAGTAATTACATACCTAATTATTATTCACTTTATATATCTTATACCATTCCTTTTAATCATATAAATTTATTTTTACAACTTAAAACACTAGTGATTAAAATTAAGTTATTTTAAAAACATTCTTGATGATATAAATTTCTCATGTTACAAGAAAAATCAGACTGAGTAAAATAAAAATTTCACGTAGACTTTAAAATGCATTTCAAACATCTAATAAATTTGATATTTTTACAGAGGAAATACATAAAATATATTTTCATATAATTTGTTACTTTTACACAAATCTGTCTAGGCCCAGGTTGGGGGAAAAAATAGTTCAAACTAAGTCATGTACACGTGACACATAATGCTTTCATAATACTTTCTTTTTCCACAGGCTACAGTTTAGTGACAGTAGAGAATGCTGGACCAGTCTTTTATTTGGTATCCTTTTATTATCCTCATCTCCTCTTCTGTTCTCAGAAAAAGAGGAAACCTGGATTTGAACGCTATCACCTATACCTTTCCACTTCCAAGACAGTGGTCCCTCTACCTAGAACAGTGTTTCATCTAATCTAAAATAAGCTTAAAAGGACAAGTAATTGCCCTCATATACAAAACAAGAGAAATTTCATTCAAAATCTCTTCTGTATCCTTTAGGAAAACAAAGACTTACACAAAAATGTAGCACTTCTAAGAAATAATGGAATTGTGAAAGCATCAGTAATGATCATTTCCATGTAAAATTACCAAAGGATGTATTTATTTAGCGAAACTGAAAAAGAAGTATGACCTGTTGAAGACTGTGCATTGACATCAGCTTTATGAGCTAGCAGCAACTTCACAATTTTGACATGTCCTCCATTAGCAGCAGCCATTAAAGGTGTAATGTCACCTTTGATTCCCCTATCTTCCACATTTGCATGCATTGCCAACAAAACCTTATGAAAGAAAAATAAAGGTTAAAGGATATTAAAATAACTTCATGTTCTCCTTTTCCTCCTCTTTCCCCCCCATCCTCCCCTACCCACCCACCCACCACCTTTGCTTTGGCAGTGCTGAGGATAGAACCCAGTGCCTTGGGGGGGGGGGGGGGATTGAACATATATATTTACACATAACACCTAGCTACTATTCATAATATAATAGAAAAGTCAATAAACACATAAAGTTTATCCAATGAAAATAACGAAGTTTATTTTGATAATACAAACCTGTGCAAGCTCATAGTATCCAGCAGAACAAGCTAAACAAAGAAGGCTCTCCCCTTCCTCTGTGTGTTCATTTACACTTCGTCCTTCAATGAGTAACTTCCGCACAGCATTTACATCTCCTTCTGAACAGGCTTCTGCCAAACTGCGGCTATTGAGTAAAGAATATTACAGTATTAGGATATAAGAATATAAAAAAATTACATCACATTTTTTTGTGTCAATCTTGATAGTAGAGCTAAATAAGAATGGTT
The DNA here is from genome assembly GCA_004027655.1 of Graphiurus murinus. Classification (NCBI taxonomy): domain Eukaryota; kingdom Metazoa; phylum Chordata; class Mammalia; order Rodentia; family Gliridae; genus Graphiurus; species Graphiurus murinus. The sequence goes on along the minus strand of PVLC010004621.1, from coordinate 15,537 downwards.
ATTTCAAATCATATTTCATAACAGAAAGCTAAAAGTGACTGTGCACACTGAATTAAAATTATCAACGTACTAAAATGTTTTCCATTATGCAACTAAAAGATAAAGTCTGATTTACCTTAAGTGGAGAAATAAAGTTTTAAGATAAAATTTTATAGAAATCTCACATAATATACAAGTTATAATTATACTTCCTTTTATAAAAAATTTTATAGAAGTTAATTTTAAAAAGCATAAAATGAGCAAAAACATATGCAATTATAAAGACCTGAGTCCTCCACCACGTAAAGGGAAACCAGAGAGAACATGGCATGTGACATAAATCAAATAACTGATAGAGAATCTTTTTGGTCCAGGTTCGCGGCCAGCCTCAGCTACCTAGTGAGGTCCTCCACAACTTAGTGAGACCCTGTTTCAAAATAAAGAATAAAAAATAGGGCTGGAGGTATAGTTTGGAGGTAGAATGCCCCTGAGTTCAATCCCCAGTACTGGAAAAAAAAAAAAGAATCTTTTTGGAAGAATTATTTACTTACACAATCATATTTTAGGGAATTTTCAAAAAAAAATCTAGGCAAGGAAAATGGTGGACTTAAGGACAAGGAAAGAGGAAAAAGTGCAACAGAAAAGTTTTTTCTTTCTAAGAGAAAAGTTTTTGCCCTTTGGGTCTCCTAAAAGAATCACTATAGACATATCTTTCACTTTTGGATAAAGTTTACACTAAAATTAAATAGTCATTAGTATTCTCTTTACTTCAAATATATCACTTTAGTTAGTAAAGGCACCTATGGATACTCTTTTCCTTCCCTCTGCTATTGTTACCAACCACATTCAAGTTCATCTTTATCCCAGATTATGGCAGTTACCTAATAAGTCTCTGTGCTTTCACCTTTGTTCTCCAAACTCTGTTCAACAAGATAGCCAAAGAAAAAGTACTTTAAAGGAAAGTAGATCATGTCACTCCTCTGAATAGAATCCTCTAATCCCAAAGTAAAAAACCAAAATCCTTACAAGATCTTCCCAGTAGCAGAAATATCATGACCCTCCTCTCTTTTACCCCTCTGGCTTTATCTTCTCCTCTTTCACCCTTGTTCTTTCCATTGTAACCATAGTAGCCTTCTTGCTATTCATCAAATATGCTAAATAAGCTCCAACCTCAAGATATTTCCATTTACTCTCCCTTGGCCAAGATGGTTCCTCTCCCAGACACAACTCACTCTCTTACCTATTTCAGGTGTTTGCTGAGAAGCCATCTTTTAAATTATGGCTTCCCTGACCACCCTTATAAAAATACAACATGACTTCCAACCCAAATAGTATCCTACCACTTCCCCATTTGACATTTTTACCCACAGCTCTTATCAACGTGTGCATAAAAACCATCTTTTCTCTTGTTTAAGGTATTATCTCTCACTTTTCATGCATATATTTCTCTACCATTTTCACTTGTCATTCAATTTGCACATGGGTATGCTAGCTTTAACACAACCTCACAGTAGGATTACTCTAGCAAGAACTGAACTTCAAAACTTTGAGCAAAGAGCATTTTAAATCTGGCACAGAACTAAACATAAAATCCCTTAACAAACATAAAATCTGACACACAGCACTCAGTGTACTTAACCGCATCATATTTCTCAAGTTTTGATGAATATACATTATTATCACCAGTGTGTTTATTGTTTCAATGTGAAATAATCTATGACTCTAGGGGGTGGGAGTTCTGGGGAATGAATCCTAGGGGTGTTCTACTCTGATCTATACTCCTAACTCCCTTTTAATTTTTATTTTGAAATAACATCTTGCTAGATTGCTAAGGCTGGTCTTGAACCTGCAATCCTCCTATCTGAGCCTCTCAAATAATGAGATAACAGGCATGTGCCAACACACCCAGCTAATCTATGACTTTTTATTTCCTATTCTATTTCCTGTTTGAACTAACTTTAATATACTTAAGTTGTTTTTCATATTCTCTTGCCAGTCTCAGCAGGCATATTCAAAAATATCTGAGATAATAATATTTTAGGCTAATAAAACTAAACATTTCGAAGGAACAGAACCCAAGGTTAACTAAAGAAATAAAAGCAATCTAAGAGAAGAATGGCAAATTATTAAAAAACAAAATTCTAGATGAAGACAAAAAAGGAGCTAAGAGAAATAGCAAATCTGTACACTTGTTAATTTTATATAACCTCTTCATGTTCTTAAAAATTACATGAAAACACTCTTAGAAAAAGACAATTTTTAAAAGAGAGATCTTAAATGCTATTATTTTTTCTATGACATCTGCATACATGATGGGGTCACATATGATTACCATCTAGAAATGTAATGGCTTTTTCAGTTTGGCAAATGTACTTTGTGATGCTCATACAACAATGAAATCACCTAGGGATACATTTTTAAGAATGTTTCCTATTGTTAAGCAAGGCTGAGGTATAACATTCCCATTTTCTCAACTGCTAAAGTAGGTAAAATGGCATCATTTTTGTTAGAGAAAAAAAAAAAAGTTGTCACCAAGGATTGAAAAAATAACATATTAAATATTGGGGGGGGGGGGTACATGGTACCAGGTACCAAACTCAGGGGCATTCAACCTCCAAGCTACCCTCCCCACACACACTTTTTTGTTTTGAAATAGTGTCTTACTAGGTTGCTGAGAGTCTTCAGAGTCTCACCAAGTTGGTGAGGCTGGCCTTAAACCTGGGATTCTCCTTTCTCAGCCTAAGTACTGGGATCACAGACACGTGCCACTATGCAGGGCTTAATTATTCTTTCATATTTGTGTGTGTGTGTGTGTGTGTGTGTGTGTGTGTGTGTGTGTGTGTGTGTTTCTAGGGAATGAACCCAGGGTCACTCTAAATCATAACTATATGACCTTACCCCCAACCCCCCATTTTATTTTTTTATTCTGAAACAGGGTCTCAATAAGTTACTGAGAACCTTGCTAAATTGCTGAGATTGGCTTAAAACCTGCAATCTTCCTGTCTTGGCCTTCCAAGTACTAGGATTACAGGTTTTTGTCACAACACCCGGCTCTTTTATTTTTGGTGCTGGGAATTGAACCTAGGGTCATTCTACTTCTGGGCTATACTCCCCACCCAGTTTTATTTTTTATTTGGAAACAAGGTATCACTAAGTTGCAAAGGGCCTCAGACTGGTACTTAACCTGCTGATCCTCCTGTCTCTGCCTCCCAAGTACTGGGGTTACAAGCATGTGCCACCATTCCCAGATGACACCCGCCTCTTAATAATTCTTTTCTATCCACTTCCTTGGAGTTCACATCCATTTTTCTCTATATATCCGTAATTGTATTTATGTTTGATATGATGATTTTATTGCATCAACATCAGAAAACTTAAAATCCAAATCACAAACTATTTATTTACTAAGCCCTTACTAACTCTACTATACAGATGGAATTATATGAAATTCAAAAAGAAAGTCCCTTGGATTCCCAATGCCATTTTAAGAACTAGATCCATGATTTGATTCATAAAGCAAATAAAATCTTTCCCTTTAAAATGATGAGAGAACTACACACATGAACTGGAAAATGGTATGACTAATAGGAAAATTAAACAAAAAGTAAGTATGCAAAAGGTCTTCTATAATATAATGGATAAGAGAGCCGCGTGTGGTGGCGCACGCTTGTAATCCCAGCATTCGGGAGGCTGAGACCAGAGGATCCGGGTTCGCGGCCAGCCTCAGCTACCTAATGAGGTACTCCACAACTTAGTGAGACTCGGTTTCAAAATAAAGAATAAAAAATAGGGCTGGGGGTGTAGCTCGGAGGTAGAATGCCCCTGAGTTCAATCCCCAGTACCGCAAAAAAAAATATATATATACATATATAATGGATAAGAAGTCAGCCTTCCAGTAAGATAAGCACTGAACTCCCATTTTTCACCTACTGACTTTTATCAAGTTACTCATCTCTCCCAACTTTTCATCTACAAATTAAAAGTAAAAAACAAAACAACAACAAAAAAAACCTTTGGCTTATAAGGTTTTTATGAGTACAAATAGGATATTATATATTAAAGGTTAGCAGTGTCAGGCACAAAATAATTTACGCAAAGTTAGTGATTTTTATTTAAAAAAAAAAAAAAAGGTTTCATACTAATCACAGCAAAACAGTACTTACTTGTCCGACTGCCCTGCATTTGCTGTGCTTTCAGCTCTCATACGGGTAAGTGCAGCAGCAGCTTCATCCAACGCACAACTAACAGAAGATGTCAACCTCCGGAGCACTTCAGGATCTGCAAAGGCTTTACCATCAGCTGTGGATAATTTGCCTATTCCTAGTGTATTATTTTCACAATATGAATATACCCAAAAAGAGAGAACAGAATAAGTTACAAGTTACTTAAAATCTATATAATATATGTAAACAAATAACCTCTAAATGATACAGGAGATCACTTCTAATTTTCTAAAACTCTTGTTTATTCCATGTGGCTCATAAGTATGTGATTCTACCACACTCTGGTACAAGAAATGGGTCTCTAGCCTATGCCAGGACAACTAGGAATGCTCACTTAGATATTTGTCATGTCTTTGGAAGAAGAACCTATGTTCAAAGGTTGCTAAATTGGTAAAATATGAGTCATGAGCTATTTAGCTACTTTTATCATCACATACAGAAAAAGACTGTCCAAAATAAAGTCAACATAGAGGAGAACAAGAAAGAGAAAGAAGAAATAGTCCTGAAAAGTTATTTTTGATGCACTGACGCCAGTAGTGCCAGCACCATCCCTGTATTTTTGGTAAATGTCCACTTTTCCTCAAGCATGTTTAGTTGGGCTATCATTTGTGACCAAATATGGCCTAATAAAACAATCTATGCTATATATAAAAGATAACCTATGTATGAGAATATCTTATTTCAAATTATGTCTACGATTTACTATATAAACTCAAAATCATATCTAAAAGTACCATATCTAAAAATCATTCAGAGTAGCAAAAGGGAAAATAATTTAACAGCAGAAATGGTTAGTAATGATCAAAAACATAACATTACTTTCCCAAAGCAAGCTTGCCTCTAACCATTATTGTAACCTGGTGGTGCTTAACCCATCAGAATCACCTTTGGAAAATAGATTCTAACTAAGTGCCCCTGTATCTGCATATCTAATTCAGCAAGCTCAACACAGGGCCTAGGCAGTTCCATATTGATTTGCAGTTCTGATACATAGTCAAGATTAAGAAACTTTATATTTAGACTATGAATACTGATATTCAATACATGGTTCATTGAATAGATGCATTGTTATCATTTGAGTGCCTATCAAAAATGCAGAACCTCAGGTCTCAAGATTTACTGATCCAAAATCAACATTTTTAAATGATTCAGATGCAAACTAAAGTTGAAGATACACTATTACAGGTTTTAGAACAGAGGCAGAGACAACCCAGTAGTAATAAACATATCTGCACAAATAAATATATTTTATAACAGTACAACATGTATGTTTGTGTTTAAAGTTTATTCTTACAAGGTCATATCTGTTTGCTTTTTTTACTTAAAAAAATAAGATATCACACATTATCTTATAAAAGCAAAAATAAATCTGATAACCCTCTAAGGTGATTTTGGCTATAACCAAATACTGAGAACAATCAAATATCCTATCTGCTAATCAAAATGTACAACAAATAAAAAGTTTTGGTTGGATAAGATTTACACCTACTATATAATTTGTGTCAGAATATTAAAAATAATTAAGTCATACTAAAGATTCAATAGATCACCTTTTTTTTTTTTTTTGTAGTGGAGATTGAACCCAAAGATATTCTACCTCTGAGCTATACCCTCTGCCCTATTGAAACAGGGTCTCAATAGGTTGCTAAGGTTGGTCTTGAACCTGCTATCCTCCTATCTTGGCCTCCCAAGTACTGGGATTCTAGGTGTGTGCCATAAATATTATGGCACTGAGGTCAAGGTTACAGATTTCCATATAAGAGAATTAGTTCCAATTTTCAGCCAACCCAGATCAACTGTGTACAAAGTATTGTCAGTGATAACAATAAGACCTAGTCAAGAAGAGAAATATGAACTAGCATAAACTAGTCACTACTTTAAAAAGGAACAAAATAGTTCACATTAAATGTTTACGAACTTCTCATATATTTGTAAACAAAGATACTTTTAGTATAAAGATAATCAGGGAGTAACCAAAGTATAGACAGTAACCTTTCAAATTATTAATTATACTATCTTTGATTATTTGGATCCTTTTTCTTTGGTCTTTCCTAGTTTTAAGATATTAATCAAAGAAGATCAAAAAACAGAAAAGGAATATGATGACCAGATTATTCTTTCCAACTTCTGACATTTAATTAAATGAATAATAGAACTACCACAGAAGTTAAGATAAAAGGTATATTAAAATAGTTATTTTAATGGAGTAAGTATTTGGTTTTCTCCCTTTTCCTCTTAGAACATAATTAAAATGCAACAGAAACTCCATCTTTGATAAAACTAGGAAGTATTTTTATATCTAAGCTAATATTTATGAAGATAAATGGGAAATATAACTGACCTAACATCAGTTAATAAGCTGAAACACAACTATCAAAGAAAACAAGTGATCAGCCTGATAGGACTAAGGAATTAGAGGTATCAAATACAGGGATATGTCTGTGGCTGTAAAACAGGGAGACTGGTTGAACAACTGTGAACAGTAATCAAACACAAGACTTCATCCCCAAACTGAACAACTAGGTAAAGAAGCCAAACCAGAAAGGCTTTTGACTAGGAGACACCAGGTATAAGGAAAGAAGATATAAAGCATTAAATGGAAAATGAAATTTAAGTGAACATCTACATTAGGGCAATAAAATCCTCACCCCTGGTCCAACTCTTAGATTCCAAAACACTGACAGCCAGTTTTATAACCCATGAGACAAAAACTGGCAGATGTCTCTCTCTCTCTCTCTCTCTCTCTCTCACACACACACACACACACACACACACACACACACACACACACATACACAAATGAATAGACACAGAGAGGAGATCTATACATCCTGATATTTTGGGTGATCCCAAAGAAAGAAAAGGGTCTTTGCCTAATCACTGCTAAAAATTCTCAAATGTTTCCAGCATTACTTATCCCTGGTATATATACACTTCACAATTCTTGGGACACAATTTGACAAATTTTACTCCTACATTACATTAAATGCACAGTTGATCTGAAGACAGACTATCCTGGTTTGCCCAAACCAATTCTAAGAGCTCATGAAAGGTAGAGATTTCTTCTGCTGGTGGGAGATATAGAAGTCAGAGATTCAAAGAATAACACAGTTTCTAGCCTGGTATGAGGGTGCATGCCTGAGTTCCATTACTTGAGAGGCTGAGACAGGAGGATTGTAATTTTGAGGCCTTAGGCAAGAGCTTCTCTCTAAATAAAAAATAAAATAGGGCTGGGGAGTATCTCAGAGGTAGAACGTCTCTGGCTTCAATTCCAAATCCTCATTACCTTAAAAAAAAATTGAAAAAAAAAAAAAAGTAAGAAAAACATTTCACACAGGTCTCAAAATTTTTACCTTTCATTCATCCTTCCTTTCTCGATGAGTATTGGATACCTAAACTTAATCTTAATATCACAAAAAGAGAAAAACCAGACAGTACCTATGTGATAAATAAGGAAACACATAGCACCATTAATGGCTATTCTTCCCCAAAACAAAATAAACCTGAATCAGTCAAATATCTGGATCTGAATTCTAGTTTATAGAAAATACAGCACATATAGAGGTATAATGTCAAAATCCTTAAGATAGGACAAATGACCATTTTGTCAACAAATAGGGAGGGGGAATTAAGTATTAATTTTTAAATGTGATTAGAGACACTTAAAAAGAAAATGTGCCTGGTTACTGATTCTAGCATATCAATTATGAAATACAGTAATAACTGGGAATTTCTGAATACTTGACAAGATGTTTAGTGATATTAAGAAATTTCTATTTTTTCATTTGGATGTGCAATGGTATTTATGGTTATATTTCTCTTAAAATTATAAATTTAGAGATACATATTTAAGTACTTATCTCTGAAATGAGATGATGCTTAGATCTGCTTTAAATTAACAAGGGTGGAGAGGTCATCTAGGTGGTAACAGGAAAAAATGAAGTAAGACTGACCATATACTGACTACTATTAAAACTGGATGATGGACATACAGTTCATTAAGCATTTGTCTCTAAGCTTTTGTGTGAAACTTCTCATCAAATAAAGTAAAGAAGCTGGGGATGATGGCACACACTTGTATCGCGGGTTTCAAGGACAGCCTCAGAAACCTAACAAGACTTTGTTTCAAAACAAAAAATTTAAAAAGCCTGGAGGTATAGCATGGAGGTAGAATGCCCCTGGATTCAATCCTCAGTAACAGCTCCCCTACAACTTCTCCCTACACACACATAAAAAAAAAAAAAAAAAAAAAAAAAAAAAAAAAAAAAAAAAAAAAAAAAAAAAAAAAAAA
>PVLC010004620.1:33334-83521 GCA_004027655.1 Graphiurus murinus | reverse complement strand
AAAGATGCTTCAGATCTAAATAATACCATAAACCAAATGGACCTGTTAGACACATACAGAATATTTCACCCAACTACAGCTGAATTCACATTTTTCTCAGCAGTGCATGGAACCTTCTCCAAAATAGACCACATTCTGGGCCACAAAGAGAGCACTGGCAAATTCAAAAAATGTAACATAATTCCCTGCATCTTTTCAGACCACAATGGAATGAAACTAGAAATCAACTCTAAGAAGACCCAGAGTAACCATGTAAACACATGGAGGCTGAACACCACATTGCTGAATGAGGAATGGGTCATAGAAGAAGTAAGGAGAGAAATTAAAAAATTCCTAGAAACCAACAAAAACAGAAACACAACATATCAAAGCCTCTGGGACACCTTAAAGGCAGTACTAAGAGGAAAATTTATAGCACTGAGTGTTCATAGAAGAAGAACAGAAAATCACCAAATAAATAACCTAATGACACAGAGCAAAGCCCTTGAAAAATAAGAACAGTCTAGCCCCAAAGCCAGTAGAAGACAGGAAATTATGAAAATCAGAGCAGAAATTAATGAAATAGAGAATAAAAAAAACAATACGGAAAATCAACAAAACCAAAAACTGGTTTCTTGAAAAAATAAACAAGATAGATAAACCATTGGCCAACCTAACCAAAAGAAAAAGAGAAGCAACCCAAATTACCAAAAATAAGAGATGAAAAAGGTGATATTACCACCGATAGTGTGAAAATACAGAGGATTATCAGAAACTATTTTGAAAAATTATACTCCAACAAAATGGAAAATCTAGAAGAAATTGAAAATTTTTTAGATACATATAACCTTCCTAAATTGAGTCAAGAAGACATAGAAAACTTAAATCAACCAATAACAATCAAAGAAATAGAAACAGCAATAAATAGTTTACCATCAAACAAAAGCCCAGGGCCAGATGGGTTTCCAAGTGAATTTTATAAAACATTTATAGAAGAGCTAATCCCAATACTCCTCAAACTATTCCATGAAATAGAAAGAAACGGGACCCTCCCAAACACATTCTATGAAGCCAACATCACACTAATATCAAAGTCAAATAAAGACAGCTCAAGAAAAGAAAACTATTGGCCTATATCACTGATGAACCTAGATGCAAAACTGCTAAACAAAATACTAGCAATGCTCATTCAAAACCACGTCAAGAAAATTATACACCATGACCAAGTCGGGTTCATCCCAGGAATGCAAGGCTGGTTCAACAAATGAAAAACAATCCATGTAATTCACCACATAAACAGACTCAAAGACAAAAATCACATGATCATCTCAATTGATGCTGAAAAAGCATTTGACAAGATCCAACACCCATTCATGCTAAAAGTACTGCAGAGAATCGGAATAGAAGGAACATACCTCAAAATCATAGAGGCAATATACAATAGACCTACAGCCAATATCATATTAAATGGAGAAAAACTGGAAGAGTTTCCACTAAAAACAGGAACAAGACAAGGATGTTCATTATCACCTCTTCTGTTCAACATAGTACTTGAGACTCTAGTCAGAGCAATAAGGCAGGAGAAGGAAATCAAAGGGGTAAAAATAGGTAAAGAAGAACTAAAAGTATCCCTCTTTGCAGATGACATGATACTATACTTAGAAGACCCAACAAAGTCAGCTAAAAAACTTACAGAACTGATCAACAAATTTAGCAAAGTGTCTGAATACAAAATCAATCTTCAAAACTCAGAAGCTTTCTGTATGCCAACCATAAAACCACTGAAAAAGAAATCCAGAAAATAATTCCACTCACAATAGCACCCCCCAAAATAAAATACTTAGGGATAATCCTAACCAAAGAGGTAAAAGACCTCTATAAGGAAAACTACAACATGCTGAAAAAAGAAATCGATGAAGACCTTAGAAGATGAAAAAATTAACCATGTTCTTGGATAGGTAGAATAAATATCATCAAAATGGCCATTCTCCCAAAAGTAATCTACAGTTTCAATGCAATACCCATGAAATTACCAAGGTCACTCCTCACAGACATAGAAAAATCAGTTTATATTCATCTGGAAAAACAAAAAGCCGAGGATAGCCAAAGTAGTTCTTAGCAACAAGAACCATGCAGGAGGTATCACAATACCTGACTTCAAACTCTACTACAAAGCCACAGTAATAAAAACAGCATATTGGCACAAAAACAGACACATAGACCAATGGAGCAGAATAGAAGACTCAGAAACAGACCCATAGGTTTACAGTCAAATGATTTTTGACAAAGGAGTCAAAAACATACACTGGAAAAAAGATAGCCTCTTTAACAAATGATGTTGGCAAAACTGGTTAACCATATGCAGGAAATGGAAATAAACCCCACTTTCTCACCCTGCACAAGAGTCAACTCAAGGTGGATCAAAGACCTGGAAGTCAGGCCAGAGACCTTGCAGCTACTTGAAGAGGGCATAGGCCCAACACTTCAACATATAGGCACAGGTAAAAACTTTCTCAACAAGACCCCAGAAGCACAAGCAACTCAAAGGAAGATCAATACATGGGATTGCATTAAATGGAAGAGCTTCTGTGCAGCAAAGGAAACTATCAAGAACTTCAACAGAGAGCCCACAGAGTGGGAGAAAATTTTTGTCAGCTACTCTTCTGATAGAGGACTAACATCTAGGACATACAGAGAACTCAAGAAACTCACAGCTAAGAAAACAAATAACCCAATCAAAAAATGGGAAAAAGATCTAAATAGACACTTCACAAAAGAAGAAATACAAATGGCCAATAAATGTATGAGATGTTCAACATCATTAGCAATCAGAGAGATTCAAATAAAAACTACCTTGAGATTTCACCTAACCCCAATCATAATGGCAATCATCAAGAACACAACAATAAATGCTGGCGAGGGTGAGGAGAAGTGGGAACCCTAATACATTGTTGGTGGGATTGCAAATTAGTGCAACCACTTTGGAAAACAATATGGAGGATCCTCAGACGAATGGGAATGAACCTACCATATGATCCAGCAATACCACTTCTGGGTATCTACCCAAAAGAATGGAAACCAAACTATCAGACCAACACATGTGTATCTATGTTTATAGCTCCATAGTTTACAATTGCCAAACTATGGAAGCAGCCAAGATGTCCATCAACAGATGAATGGATTACAAAACTATGGGATATGTACACAATGGAATTTTACTCAGCCATAAAGAAGAACAAAATCATGTCATTTGTAGGGAAATGGATGCAACTGGAAAACATTATGTTAAGTGAGATTAGTCAGTCACAAAAAGTAAAAAATCATATGCTCTCCCTAATATGTGGAAGCTAGGGAGGAAATGGGACTTAAGAGGGACTCCAGATGAAGAAGGAGAATCCTTAGGTGAGCAAAGAATTTGACTTAATGGAAGGTGATGGGGGAAGAGGGGACAGCCTACTGAGCATGATGTACTTTCATGAACATATCAAAGTCAATCACTAAACTGACCTTGAGAGGGAGGGAGGAGGAAGGAGTGGGGTGGGGATTGGTGAAGGGTTAAATGAGAAATGTGTGCATGTATGCCTGTACATATACCAGCTTGTACCTAACAAAGATGTATGACTACAATGCACCAATTAAAAAAAAAAAGAAAGAATACATAAAATGAATATAATGAATATAAACTGCTCAGGAAAGAATTCACAAATCAGCATTTTCATCTAGTCCCCATGGAGTTGTTCGTTTTTAGGTCATTTCCTTAAAGATATTTTTATTTTCAAGCTTATAAGCCCACAGGACGTGCCATCAAGAGCTCTGCTGCAGCTTTCCTAAGGAGACCCAGAGCTTAGCTGTGGCCTGAGCCGGGCTGCTGTTGCAGGAACCCTCAGCCTCTGCCCCAGGGTTGTCATCTGGGGCTCATTTCTCTCCTGCTTCTCTGTCACCAAGCAGCCTCATTGGAGGACTCAAGGGTGAGCTTCAGCTTCCCATGAGGTTAAACCCAGAGACTTCTGGGAAGTCCTGTTTCCTGGCGTAGCCACCTGCTTTCCAGTCACATCCCAGCACACATGTATATGCATCCACTGTGCAACCCTAAGCAAGCTCTAAGACTCATGCTAAAGGGGGCTTCTTTTTATTTTCTTTATTTTTTGTATGGGGGGGGGTTGAAGTTGAACCTAGGGTCATTTTACTTTATTCTATCTTCAAGCCACAATCCACCCCTATTTTTTATTTTTAAAAATTTTGAAACAGGATCTCACTAAGTTGCTGAGGGTCTTGCAAGTTGCTGAGGCTGGCCTCAAACTTGCAGCCCTCCTGTCTCAGTCTCCCAAGTACTGAGAGTATAGGCATGCCCACCATTCCTGGCTAAAGGAGTGTTTCTATACATGAGACTTGGGTGGCTTGTCACATGGAGGGGCTTTATCACATGGTGAAGACTTTTTTTTTTTTTTTTCCAAATGGAAAGAAATGAAGGTGTTGGAACAGAGGGTCTGAAATAGGTTATATTTTTCTTTAGGTTTTCTTGGGCCTGCGGAGTTTTCCTGAGGTGAGACTTTCTGTACTAGTACTGGGACAGTTGGTCACCCTTCAAGGCCCTCCTGCCACTATCTTTCAAATTCTCTGCACTATTCTTTTTTATACTGGTGTGAGAAGCAGAGGCGAGGTAGGAGAGAGATCAGAGCCTGAAACTGAGCTTTAAAAGAGTTTTACCAAATACAATCAAGAGATCTTGAGAGTTTCGTACTAAAGCAACATAGGAGCTAGTAATTTTTAAAAAAATTATCTGTGAGAAAAGGAACATTAACAGATTGAAGGGAAAAGGTAATTATACTTCTCATTCGTGAAACCCCTCTAAAGAGCTATTTTAAAATGTACATATCTTACAGTTTTCTATTTCAGTAACTCCTTCTAATAATAAGAAATAGAAAAATTTATGATTACAAAACCATGGGGTTTGAATCCAGAGCCACAATCTGTGATTTTAACAAATCTCCAGCCTATGGGATCAGACCTCACAATCCATGTCACTCTGCTGCCACTCGGTGGCAGTATACCTAAATTAAATGCTGCTCCCCTCCATGGGGGAGGGGGATGGAACCTTAGAAACCAGTTTGTCTTTGAGGCAAGAACTATGCTTTTATAATTGTATTCTATCACATCTTGTGAAGTAAGTCTATGAAGTCTATGAAGCCTTTAAAATAATTGGACTCTTTAATCTCTTAGAAAAGATAAGAATATTGTAAACAGACACCATAAAGAATACAATTTGTGAAAATATCATGTGTATAGATTTTGTTAGATTCTAATTATCAAATAAAGCTTGTAAGAAACTTACTCTTCAGACATGGCTCATACCCATTACCATACTGAGTTCTGTAGTTAGTAGGTATAAGAGTCAGTTCACATTAGGGGATTTATTGGGGTTAGTTTTTTTTTAACAAGGAAATAGAAGAGTTTTCTTCCTTGTTTTATTACTTCTTCAGCATCTGAAATAATCGCTAAAGTTCATGGGTTGCATTATCAACAACATACTTGGTAGGAGCAGAAGACCCAAATTCAAGTGAGCATTTTGCCCCTTCTTTGAGGAAAATGATTTTTCTTCCCTGGGGCTAGTTTTCCCCACCTGTAAAGTTGAGACAAATAAATGTCACCAGGGTAGGAAAACAGTCAGATCAGGTGTGTGAGAGTTATCTGGTACCTGTCTTGAGAGAATTGTTTTCCTATGCAAACTAAAGACAAAGATTTCAGATCTTGCTTCCTGCCTCTACCCTCTACTTAGAGCCCAGGGCAAATTTCCCTGGAACAAACCCAGAAATTCTCATTCTCACCTCCAGATGGCCATCTTTGCCAGGATCTCTCCCAAGACCCTCACTCTGCACACCCCAGTGTCTCCCACCTAAGTGTGGGTCTGTGCCATGGGGATGGGATCCAGCGTCTGTGGCCACAGGTAGAGTTAAGGAAAATGGGAGGAACAGCAGGATGGGGGAAATGGAGGGCAGCCTGCCCCACTTCCCAAGCTCTATCCGGATCCTCTGCTATGAGCAAAATAATTATACCTTCAGGTCCAGTCTTAGGGTCAATCCAATTCCAGGGTGAGCAGAATAGTGAGCAGAATAGCCTGTACCTTTAACTCTTCCTCCACCCCCACTCTGGAGAGAAAGAGAGAGAGAGAGAGAGAGAGAGAGAGAGAGAGAGAGAGAGAGAGAGAGAGAGAGAAAGGAGTATACGTGTGTTATCTCCTCTACCTGCTTGAACCACACTCCTCCGACAAGAACCCAGCCTTTCAGGCCACTGAATTAAAGGTGTGAGCAGAGTTGGGGAACCTACAGAGATCTGGGCAGGGGTGGTGGAGTGAGTGGCACTGCAGTGGGGACAGCGTTCCAGGGCTAAGGGGTCTGAGTTGAGTCCGGAGGAGGAAGAGCTCCGTCAGTAGAGTGGAGTGGGAGAACTCTGAGAGAGTTGCGTCATCTCTGAGAGAGGCAGAGGCCATGCCCTCCATCCAGGACACATCACCATTCCTTGCCCTGCACTGGACCAGCCCCTCTGTGCATAGAGCCAAATAGTGTCCTACGGGGCTCATTCAGCTGGAGCAGAATCATGTATGTGCATTTCTGGAAAACCCACTTTAATGTTACACTTCATCCAACCAATCTAATTTTATTTTAGTCTTCATCTGGATTTCTTTGTAAAATGAGAAGCACACATGCACACACTCTCTCAAATCTTTTGGAAAGAAGTTAAGGCTTCCAGAATTTGGAATTTTTTTTATAAGCATTCAAATTCAGTGCTGCTTTTACATTCTTATTGCCTTTGCCAACTCTCTTCTATATTAAAAAAAAGTGGAATTTCCTTGCTTCTAATGTCATCCCCACAGTTGGTGATGTGGTTGCCACAAGGATCCTTGTGCTGGAGGGCTGCCTTTCAGGCAACAGAGGCTCCATTGGTGTGCTGGAGCTTGAGCAGCTTCTGAAGTTCTTCCAGAAAAAGAAGAAAGAAGAGTCAGGTGTGGTGGTGCAACCTTGTAATTCCAGCATTTGGGAGGCTGAGACTGGAGGGTCCAGGTTTGCTGCCAGCCTCAGCTGCTTAGTGAGGCCCTCCACAACTTAGTGAGACCCTGTTTCAAAATAAAGAATTAAAAAAAAGGGCTGGGGGTGTAGCTTGGAGGTAGAATGCCCCTGAGTTCAATCCCCAGTACCGCAAAAAAAAAAAAAAAGAAGAAGAAGAAAGAAAAAATCATTTACATGTGAAGATACTTCAGCCGCTGTCGGGCCACAGCACACATCCAGTTTTAACTTTTCAGAGCATGGTGCCGGAGCATCCCTTCCGTCTGGAGTCTAAGCCATCACTGCACCTGCTGGGAGGACCTGCAGTGCTGTGGATTTATGTGTTTCTGCAGGTGTAGTCCACACTCAGACCTTGCTTTACCACACCTAGTGTTGGAGAGAGGCTCCCCGGAGGCATCTGTGGGGTCCCTACTTTCTCCAGGTGCATCTGGGCTAGAACTGCAGTGGAGGAGCCAAGGGACCTGGCCCTGCTGCCTGGACTGCTGCCTGGAACTTTCCTGGGATACAATTTGCCTGCAGAAAATATTTCACATTAGATTTTTTGTGTGTGTGTTTGTGAAAATATAACTGGGGGTATTGTCTACTATCTCATGTGACACCTTGTATATAAAACCCAGCTGAGATTTTTTTGTATGCACTTATTGCCAGAAAACATTTTTGTCTCTATGGATAAAATTCTGGTATGAAAAGGAAAATTACAATGAATCCACCAACATTTTCCTCTAAATCTTGAGTGCCAGACAACTTAAGTTCATTGTTCAAATGTGCTCATCTACACAAGTCAGGAGTCTAAGATGTAGTTTTTTCAACTGTATTATTATTATTATTATTATTATTATTATTATTATCCATCATCTTTTGTTGAGAAGATCTGAGTTTGAATCTGTATTAGGGCTTATGTTTCTGGCAGAAGCTGATGTAACTAAGTTCTTCATATGGAGTTTCTAGTACTTGCAACCAAGAATTCTGACTCATCTACTCAGCAAATTAATTTGCTCAGTGATTCACTTGCTCAATCAACATATCCATAGGCATTACTTTTCTATTTTATAGATGCAGATATGGAAGCTCAGAGATTGTAACTTTGGAAAATATAAGCTAGTGTTTGGAATTTAAAGTGGTAGTTTAAGCATCCGAGTGATCCCACTGCAATCCTGCAACCTTTTGAGATCTGGTCACTGGGAAAATGCTCATGCTGCACGTTTTGGTGGAGATTCACCCAGATGGAATTACATCTCTTGCCCTGGAAGAATCTGGGTATGATGCCACAAAGACCCTTCATGTGCGAGAACTGCATTCCCAAATAAGAGGAGGCTTTCAGCACCACCGGAAGACTAAGTATGTGGGGGGCTGGGTGATGGGGGAACAAAGTTGGAAGGTTCCCTGTCATAAATCACATCTAGTGCCCATCATCCAAGCAAATTAATCTACCTAGAAACCCAGTAGAGAAACTATTTTACCAATTAAGTCCACTGACACGAGTAAAGTGGGAACCCGAAGCTACAGAGATAACGAGCCGCACGCTCAGCCTTTGGTGTTCCTCAGGCTGCGCTTTGCTGCATCTTCTGAAAACTAACCTCCGTTTTCTCCCTGGCAAATTCTTTCCAATCTAAGTTATCTCGTGTGAGTGCAGGCTCTATCTGAGAATTCAATGAGGTAGATACTATGTTGCTGAATACTTGGCAGACCAAGTACAAGGAGAAAGCAGACTTTTTCTGCAAGCAGCATGGTGTTTTGCCGGAATTTATTCTTATGATAAAGAAGCAGAGTCTTGGACTGGTAACTGGTAAATTGTGTTCGGGACTTCTAATATTCTTGGATACATTGTGAAGAGAGGATAAAGAAATGTAGGGTGAGGAGACTTGGGACATTAAGGTTGTCAGATTAAGACTGTATCTTATTCATTCCGGTTCTGTACAAAGCATCTTATGATTTTATGAAAGAAAGTCTGTGTATTGTATTTTTGTCTATAAGTATCAAGCTGAAGCTTTCAATAAACGTGCAGTTGCTGATCCTGCTCTGCTCTGTACCTCCTGCGTCCCCGTAACCCTTACCCAGGGAACCCAACTCACTAGACGTTGACACACACCTCTAATCCCAGTACTTGAGAGGCTGAGACAGGAGGATCTCGGGCTTGAGGCCAGTACATGGTAACTTAACAAGACCATGTTTCAAAATAAAACAGGGCTGGGGGTGTAGGTTGGAAGTAGAATGTCCCTGGAGTCAATCCCTAGTATCAAAAACAAAATAAAACAAAAACAACTTGGTATTATTGGAATAAATAATAACCAAACTAAGTCGAGGTAATATCTTGGCCATGCTAATTAGATGCTTCGATTTTAAACAAAAGACTATGCTTCTGGTGGTAACCTTAAATTCCCACTAACTTAAAAATCAACCCCCCACACTGAGTGTGTGCAAGAATGTTTCTTGAGGTGGTGAAACAAAAAATAAACATGTTTCCTAGTCAGTCTTCTCCCAATGGAGGGCAACCAGACAGATGTGGAGGCGCTCAATGGAAACCAGGCATGAATCAAGGGTCTTAAGCCTTCCTAGGTAAAGTTGTGAAAACAACTCAAGAATCTTTAGGAAGTTTGGATTGAACTGTCTTACATGTCCCCTTGGGGGGCATTTTTTCATTTTTATTTAACAATGCACCTTCTCTCTCCTATTCTGATATGACTACAGCTTATTTTTATTCTTTGACTGAAACAAAATGATTTTTATTCTTCATATATACTGGGAAGTTTGGTATAAAAAATCCTGGACACGACCTCTTTCCCCTATCTAGTTGTTGCTTCTGGTTGAACTTCTTTTCAATGAATATCTAATGAAGGTACCTATTAAATAAAAACAAATGCCATATATAAAATTGTGGAATGTTATTTTCTACCTTCGAAAGAAAAAAATATATGAGTGTGGAATGTATAATGTATAGCCAAACTGGAATACTCAGTAACTTTGACACCAGGCATAGAAAGCAGGACATTGAAAATCATCTAGAAAGCTAGAGGGTATTCTAGAGGTTGTAAAATAATTCCCAGAGATTCTGTGTATTTGTTGAGTCATATCCTTAGAAAAACCAGCCTCTGAGTTTGTACTATTGGTACCTTTCCTCCAAATGAGAGACATAATTTCTTCTCTTGAGCTTTTTGGACTAAATTTCTTAATACTAGTATGGCATGTGTCTGCATAAGAAGTTCTAAAAATGAGCTTTAAAAGCAAGCATAACAAGCTGCTGGCCTAGGTATTATTTTGTTCCTACAGTATTTATTTATTTATTTATTTATTTATTTATTTATTTATTTATTTATTTATTTTTGGCAGTACTGGGGGTTGAACCAGGGTCATTCTATCTCCGAGCTACACCCCCAGCCCTATTTTTATTCTTTATTTTGAAACAGGGTCTCACTAAGTTGCAGAGGGCCTCACTAAGTAGCTGAGGCTGGCCACAAACATGCCATCATCCTCCTGTCTCAGCTTTCCAAATACTGAGATTACAAGCGTGTGCCACCATGCCCGGTTGTACAGTATTTTTTAAAATAAGAAACATACATAAAAACCCCAACTCCAACTTCTCTTGTAAGATCTCGCAACAGTAGGTTTGACTTTCTTCCTTGGTTGCGACAATCCCTAAACCTTCCAGGTGTTGTTTATCCAAGACAACTTCATTTAAATGGTTGACTCCTGGAAGCATCTAATTTGAAGAACTATGTTATCCAGTTTCAATTCATTTAGATAAAACAATCTCTCTTGACCCCATAAGTATTTATATCTATTATGGTATCTTATACATTCAGGATGCCTAATAAGGCATTTTATGTTACATTATGTTCTTTACTCCCAACAACCCTTTGAGATGAATGTAATTTTTTTTTTTTTTTCGGTACAGGGGATTGAACTCAGGGACATTCTACCTCCGAGCTACACCCCCAGCCCTATTTTTTATTCTTTATTTTGAAACCAAGTCTCACTAAGTTGCGGAATGCCTCACTAGGTAGCTGAGGCTGGCCTCGAACCCGGATGCTCTGGTCTCAGCCTCCCGAATGCTGGGATTACAAGCGTGCGCCACCATGCCCGGCCGAATGTAATTATTATAATCACTTTAAAGACATGTTTCTGAATCTTGGAGAGGCAATGGAACTTGTCCAAGGTCAAAAAGTTAGCAAGAAGCTGAACCAGCATTCAAACTCAAGACCCACAATGTCAAACAGCTGAGCAAAAGAGAATGTGAGGAGGTTGCAGGCATCCACAGAAAATTTCCTTGAAGAACAAGAAAAGAGTTTGGGTGCATTAAAGAATGCTGGGTCAAAGACCTAGGAACTAGGGCCAGGAGTGGTGGCATTTGCTTGTAATCCCAGTACTTGGGAGCCTGAGATAAGAGGGTTGCAGATTCAAAGCCAGACTCAGCAACTTAGTGAGACCTGCTTTCAAAATAAAAAATAAAAAGAGCCAGAGGTGTAGCTCAGAAGAATGCCTCTGGATTCAATCCCTAGTACCAAAAACAAACAAACAAAACAATAAAAACAAAACTTAAAAACAAAAGAAAAAACCTCTAGGAACTAGGACTGAGAATACAGGAGTACCTTTATGAGGACCTTACCACTTAGTAGTTGATAAACTTGGGAAATGACTTTTCCTTTCTTAGCCTCAGTTTTTCTTTTGCTTTATAAAATGAAGGGAGGTGGGGGAGTGGAGCCAGTGAGTAAGAAGTCCTCTGAAAGTCGTCTCTTCTGTTTGGTACTTGATCTAAGAAATTGTTACTTTTCTTTTGCTCCCTCTGCTGGGCACAGAGCAGGAGAACATCGTTGCTGCCCAAGCTGCTTTGGATTTCCTTCAACTATTCATCAAAGGCTTGTCCTGTAGAGGATCTTGGTGGCTCCTGGTGACCCAGTGAGGACACCTAGACCAGGGATGATATGACTTACTTTCTGACCAACACTGAACAGAGTAAAATAAGTGGAGAGCTAAAGCAACTCAAGATCCTATTGTAAACATGGATCAAAGAATTGGAATGTGTTAATACCATGGAAATAAGAAGAGCTAATATTTATAAGCACTGATAACAGGCTAGGCACTGTCTTAAGCGCTTTGTCTACTTTCATTTCTCTTTAACCCTTGAAACAATCCTGTGAAATTTGTCACTTATCATCTGCACATTGCACTGGTAGGAAGGCTAGAACAACTGCCCCCCACCCCACCACCTCCTGCCGACTTGTGTTTTCCAAATGAAGAACCTGAGGTCCAGAGATTTAAATGACTCACCCGAAGTCATATAGCAGTTGACTCAGAACTAAGACTAGAGGCCAGTACAGAATCTTTTTATTCCTTTATTCAGTTTTTCCAATTTAAAACCTGACTAAAGAGACAGGATTAATATACTGATAAAATAGGAGGAGGCATATAATTAGAAACTCATATTTTAGGAGTTAAAAGGGCCCTTAGAGACTATCTAGTATGATTTCCTACCTAAGTAGAAATCACTTCGTACTCCTGGCAAATGAGTACGTAGCATTTGAGTAAAAATCTACCTCTAGTCCCAATTTTGTTTGAATCTAAACAGTCTATATCCATGCCTTCTTCTACACACAGTCCTCCCTCTAAGAATTTGGATATAACTCTTGTGAACCTATGAAATGTTAGCTGGACTAAAAATCCCAAGTGTATTAAAATTTTCACTTGATTTTGAGCAATATTATGAGCCTTGTTGTTTCTATCCAATGGGACTAAAAAATGACTTCCAATGACAGCTCTTGCCATTTGTGGCTTTGTGTATGGAACAAGAGTTCCATACCAAAGTTTGGCTTTCCTCTGTCTTACAAAGAATGTGGCAGAGGTGACTCTGTGCCAGTTTTCATCTTAAGTCTTAAGGAGGACTGACAAATCAGGTGTGGTGGCACATGACTATAATCCCAGTACTTGGGAGGCTGAGACAGAAGAATCACAGTTTTGAGACCAGCCTCAGCAACTTAGCGAGATCCTGTTTCAAAATAAAAAATAGAATAGGGCTGGAGGCGTATCTCAGAAGTAGAATGCCTCTGGGTCAATCCCCAGTAACGTTAATACACACACACACACACACACACACACACACACAGTCTGACATGTATCTTTGTGCTGGAAGCTGCCATGTAAGAAGTGCGACTCTCCTGATAGGGAGGATGGGCCCTGGGGCATGAGATCCACATGGAGAGGGGCCGAGGCATCAGACATTGAGTGAAGAAAAACATCTTGTCTGTGAGGAGCGTCCTTGGCAATTTCATGGGTATTGCATTGAATTTATAGATCAGTTTTGGGAGGATGGCCATTTTGATGATATTTACTCTGCCTATCCAAGAGCATGGGAGGTCCTTCCATGATGTACCTACACAATCATATCAAGGTCACTCACTGAAGTGAACCTTAGGGGGAGGGAAGGGGGAGGGAATCGGGGAAGGGGTCAAATGAGAATTGTGTGCAAATATGTTGTTAACAATTTGTACTTAACAAAGATGTATGCTATATTGCACGAGTTACTACAATAAAAATTAAAAAAAAAAAAAAAAAAGAAAAACATCTTGGATGTTCCACCCGTAGGTTTCCAGAGCCCTCCTACCCTGCTGCCGAATCACTGCAACTGCAGGAGAGATACACAACAAGACAACAGAGGAACCACCCTGCTGAGCCCACCTCGGCTCACAGAATCATAAGGCATAATAATATATTGTTGTTCAAAAAAAAAAAAAGTCATGAGGGGCGACGCATGCTTGGAAGACTGAGACAGGAGGATCGTAGGTTTGAGGCCAGCTTCCGAAATTTAGCAAGGCTCATCTTAGTGAGATGCTGCTTCAAAATAATTTCAAGGCGGGGGGGCGGGGCTGGAGGAGTAGATTGGAAGTAGAATGCCCCTGGGCTCAATCCCCAGTGCCAATAAATAAATAAATAAATAAATAAGCCACTAGGTTTGGGTAATGAATCATATAGCAATAGATAATTGAAATAGCCCTCTAAAAAAATAATCCCAGAACCGAATTGAATCTGTCTAATGCTAAGGATGAATGAAGGGAATGGTGCCTTTGTTTATTAACACAATCCTGCTTAACACAATCCTGCTAATTTACATTCCCGGTCAAATCATCATATTAAATGTGTATCTAACTATTAAATGTGTCAAATCATCAGATTAAATGTGTAGCCTCCGCCATTTGTCACAAGACTGCTGTTTAGTTATTTCTCCCCAGTTTTTCCTAAATGATGCCATGAACCTAAATAAAGGATTCTATGTTTTTTCCTTGATAATATTCATATTGTCCATTGTGACTTTTTATTTCCATTTGATAAGATTTTTTGAAGTTGTATTAAATCTAATTTGTCATTTAACATAATTATTCCTGTGTTTCTCTGCAATTGGACAAACATATTATATGTATTTTATTCATGTCATTGATAAAATTGCTGAATAATACCTGGAAAGTTATGTCTTTGGCAGGGTACTACAGACCACCTTCTAAATGGGTTATGATACATTAATTGAGCAACATTTAGGAAGTGGTCATTTCAGCCAAAAAAATCCATTCAAATCTGTTTTCCAATGTAATAATTATCCTTTGTGTTCTCTGCAGTTTGACAAACACTAAACACATTTTATTCAAAACATTGATAAAATTGTTGAACCTGTCAAATTCAGAGTCTCTTGAGTGAACACTGAAGACCCACAGGGTTGTTCTGTTGATTAACATTCAGGAAATGCTCATCCAGCTATATATCTGTCTAATCTGTTGTCCACCAAGCTGCTTTTTTTCTTTTGGTTCATGATGACATTGTGACAAATTTGCTGAAGTCAAGGTACGTTTTGGTCTCCAGCTTTTTCCTGGACTCTCAAGGCAAAACTCTCCAATAAAGTGGTTTGATTTAGTCTGAAATGACTGGCTGTCAATCAGCACATGTAGGCTCCTAATGAACACTGCTGTATTTCCTCTGTGATTGTGAGGAATCTATTTTAGAATGTGAAGAGCATAAGTTTGATCTTCATACACACCTGCATTGAAATCATGGCTCTTCTCACTGTGAACTAAGGCTAGTGATTCAACTTGCCTGAGCCTCAGTTTCCTCCTTTGCGAAATGGAGATAGTCATACTTCCTTCCTGGGTTTGATAGGATGATCAAATCAAGACACTGCATGGAAAAT
The DNA here is from genome assembly GCA_004027655.1 of Graphiurus murinus. Lineage (NCBI taxonomy): Eukaryota > Metazoa > Chordata > Mammalia > Rodentia > Gliridae > Graphiurus > Graphiurus murinus. The sequence goes on along the minus strand of PVLC010004620.1, from coordinate 68,314 downwards.
ATCTAACACTGTGCAGAGCACGTAATAAGCACTTGGTGTGTGTTGAGGTCCACTGCTGTTACTGTTGTATTAGTATAATAAATCACTACTTAATCTGTATTCTCTAAAGTTGACCACCTTCTTTTCTCTTTGCTGGAAATTTGAATAGCACACAACTCTCCCCAGTCTTATGGCAGTGAGTCAAAGGGTAGCAAAAATAAAGAGTCCTGCTTTCAGACCACCATCTGTTCACACTAACCATCTGCGCCAAACTGTCTCTCCTCACCTTTTTTTGGAGAGGGGGTTCTTTTGCTTGAAACATTAATTAAAATGTGTCCACACCACCCCCACACCAAACTCATACCTTGTGTGACTCTTGAACATTTTCCATGGCTCAGCTCACTTGGAGCTCCATCTGGAATCAGGTGGACCATGGCAACCGCTCTTGTTTCTTTTTTTCTTATTTTTTGCGGTACTGGGGATTGAACCCAGGGGCATTCTACCTCCGAGCTACACCCCCAGCCCTATTTTTTATTCTTTATTTTGAAACAGGGTCTCACTAAGTTGCGGAGTGCCTCACTAGGTAGCTGAGGCTGGCCGCGAACCCGGATCCTCCGGTCTCAGCCTCCCAAATGCTGGGATTACAAGCGTTCGCCACCACAGCCGGCTCTTAATGTTTCTTCCTTCTACATCCCATGGTCATAGATCTGTCATCACCAGGACTGAGATGTGCCAGATCATTTGTCTCTGACAGAATGGGGTAGAAAACCAGCCAACCTTAAGAATCATGGGATCTTGTATTAGGACTTCAAGGAGTGGGAGAGCACCCTAGTTATGGGGGAACCAGGGTATCAGAACGGGAAATGGGACCAAATCACAGTAGCAGGGACTGGGAACCACGTCTTATGAACTGCCCCATGGATGATACAACATGAAACCCAAGGTCTCTTATATCCCCCTTCTAAAAAAAGTGGTACTAGAGCTGGATTTGAGTTGAATCTGTAAGTAATACAAGATGGTCCCAGAAGCAGAGGTTACTGTGCTACCCTAGCAGAGAGCCAAGCAAGATATTCTCCAGGAGAATTACAAGGACCCTGTAAATTGTTCATGCCATTCAGTTCTTCCACTAGCCCTGAATAAATTCCAGAGTCCTTCTCCTGCTGGTTTCTGCGCCCTTTGGGCTGGTCAGAAATCTGTAAGTTTCCCTTCTATCAGCAGGATGACAAAATTCACTACACTGAGTTGGATTTAGGTCACTAGGGGCTCTCTGAGCACTAACAGTACTAATTTAAGGCTAGAACCGATCTGATAAGAATGCAGAGAGATGCCGGGCATGGTGGCGCACACTTGTAATCCCAGCATTTGGGAGGCTGAAACCGGAGGATTCGGGTTTGCAGCCAGCCTCAGCTACCTAGTGAGGCCCTCCGCAACTTAGTGAGACCCTGTTTCAAAATAACAAATAAAAAATAGGGCTGGGGGTATAGCTCAGAGGTAGAATGCCCTGGGTTCAATTCCCAGTACTGCAAAAAAAAAAAAAGAATGGAGAGAGATAGTGTAGGCACTGAGGTCTAGCCATAAGATCATGCCAGAGGAGGACCAAGAACAAAGAAACAGAAACACCCTCTGACCATTGCCCTGCTAGATGACCTGGTCACTAGCACACCAACCAGTGGCTGACACTCCTCTTCCCTTCCTTGCCCCATAAAAACCCCTATCCTGTAAGGAGGCAAGCTTTCTGGCTCAGGGGCTCTCTCCCTGGTCAGATGCCTCCTTCCAGGTTTTATTCCTGTAGCCTGTTCCCTGATCTTGGGCCATGTTTTCTTTGCCCCTGTATACCCCAACATTATGATGCATTGGCCTGAAAGAGATGTCGGGCAAATCTTTCTTGTGTCCTGATCCAGGGAAATTTTGGTCTGGCCATTCTTCAATGGACAGTACCATTTTCCCTTCCTCCTCCCCTTTTTCACAAGGCTCCAACATAGGAAGACTCTTCACTGCTCCTGGCTCCTTCATCCAACACTGATTTGGGCTGGTAAGTTCTGTCCCATCTGCCTTTTGAGGTACCCAGAAAGGTTTCTAAAATCCCTTCCCAATGCCCAGTATTCCTGGCTCCGGAGTCCCCCTCCTCCACCCCACCAAAAGCCCAGGGGAATCACTGGCTCTGGAAGTTCCCTCCCAAGGCCCAGGGACTTTTCCATTGCCAAAGCAGAATCATAGGGACACCTGCCTTTCTGTTTCTGGCCCCACTCACCTGCCAGGCGGGTGATCTGGACTCAGTGGTGCCTTAACCTGGGACGTGGGGTAAACGCCACTTCAGTCCTCCAGCAAGAGTGTCTTATCAGCCCTCCCAAATTTTCAAGATTCCCCTGGAGTCTCCTCTGGCATGCCTTTAAAAACTTTTTTTCCACTTTGAGACCAGGGAGAACTTAAACCGAAATGTTTTATTTTTTATCAAGAGCCAGTGGCCTGCCAAAAATTGGCACATTCAACCCTCAAATCCTACAAGACTTAGATAATTACATTGCCCAGAGCAGCCAAGGACAGAAGAAAAAAAACGCTTTAATGTCAAACTTCTTCTCCTCTCCATTCTCGGCTCTTACTCTGTAAAACTCACTGTCTCTACCAAGTCCTTCTCCTTAAAGCAAAACTCCCAGGGAAAAAGAAATTCCCCCCATTCTCCCCTGAGCCTCCTGAAATGCCCACTTCACCAGTCCCATCCACCCTCCCATCCGCTCCGGCCCCTCCCTTGCCTCCTGCAGCTCTGTCCTGCCGCTTTCCCCAGCTTTCACTGCCCAGATTATTATGGCTGTCAGTGTTCCACCTCCCAGGGCTACAGTGCCCCACTTCCGAGGCAGCCCGCGCCCCCTCCCATGGCCACTGCTGCTGTGCTGCCGCTGTCCCATGCCCACCTGCAGGCTGCCACCCCTTGCCCTGTGCTGACCCTGCTCAAAATAAGGTTTGGCTTTTAAAATAAAGTTTTTATAATTCCATTTCCTAATTTTTTTTTTTTTTTTTTTTTTTTGGTACTGGGGATTGGACTCAGGGGGATTCTACACCCCCAGCCCTATTTTTTATTCTTTATTTTGAAACCGAGTCTCACTAAGTTGTGGAGTGCCTCACTAGGTAGCTGAGGCTGGCGGCGAACCCGGATCCTCCGGTCTCAGCCTTCCGAATGCTGGGATTACAAGCGTGCGCCACCACGTCCGGCTGCTAATGTTGTTTTTAAAATAAGAGTCTTCTTATACAAACCCCTATATAAATTTACAGCAAAATATAGCCTTTTATTACAGGAACAGAGAGCCATTTCAATTTCTGAGCTCATGGATTTTTACCTTGGATTGTGTGCATATATTTTTGTTCTGATTTATTTTATTTTATCTAACTAGAGGTTGTCTAGGTCTCTTTTTTTGTTTTCCTTTCCTATCTTTACTCAACAGCTATCCAAGGATTAATTCTGTTTGGTGCCCTAAAACAAACAAACAACCAGCCAAACAAACAATAATGATTGGGTGTTTGCCTCCCATGGGGGAGACAAAGTGGCCACCTGAATAAATTTGATTTAGTGTCACCCATGGCAGGATAACCAAGTATTAACAACTGCGCAGGAAAAAAATCTTTGTAGTTTTTTCCATGTCTGTATCTAGGACCTGGCTTCACTCATATATATATATATATTCTGTGACTTTCTTGTCCCCTACCTGTTGACGTAGGTTGTTTGTTGTGCTGTAAGTGTAGTGTGTCTGTCTACATGGTACTACAAAGTAGCATATTGAGTGAGCCCTCAAAAAACCATAAGATCAAATGTCTCTGAGTTCATAGGACTTAAATAAATCTTAACCAACTAAATAAATCTAAAATTACTAACACATACCTTTTTCCTAAAAAAAAAATAAAAATAAAAATAGTCAATCAAGATTACATTTATAGCCAAGAGTGGTAGTGTATGCCGGTAATCCCAGTGCTTGGGAGACTGAGACTTCTGACTGCAGCTTCTGCAAAAAACCACAGCAGCACTGCTGCTCTGTTAAAGATGCTCACCAAACCATAAACAACTTTGAACCAAGGTGACCAGGCTACTTCATTCCTCCAGCTACAGATAAAAAAATTCCTTCTAAGTCATCTAAACTATAATACTCCAACAACAACCTTTCCGGCTCAAAACAGTTAATGGTCATCAACCCATTTCCCTAACAGGAAGGAGACATAAAAATAGGACAACAGTTGATTACCTGCTCTTACTCCATCATTTAGAATGTAAAAAAATTCCTAAAATATGTTGTTTTAATATTACTAAAAGTTGAAAAAGATAAGCAGCTTAATATCTGATATACAAAAACAGCTAGATAATATCTATCAATCAACAAGAATCTTTGGGAATAGTTTCTCCTGGATAGCATGGCTCCTGTCCTTTCTAACTCCTTTACTCATTTTCCTCCTCATCCTACTTTTTGGGCCACACATAACCAACCTTATTGTGTCACAAATTCAAAAAATCACTAACCGTTCTATTAACAAAGTTCTTCTCTTGCAGACCAAAGGCCACAACATCCTCTCCAAACACATAAAACCTCTAAGACCCTCACAGTGCCTGCAAAGTATCTCCTAGCTCCCTCCAGCCCATTGTCAAACAAAAACAGCACCCTGTTTCCCAATATAAGTTTTATAAAACCTTTGGAATGGCACTATGAGGTCTGGCCCTAAGGTCGGGCTGGAAGAGGGCTGAGAACAAGGGAAAAAAGAGAGAAACACCCCTGACCATTCCCCTGCCCTGAGATGACCTGGCCACTGGCACACTGACCAAGGACTTACCCGACTACTCCTGTACCCCCAAAACCCCTAGCCTGCGGGGAGGCGGGCTTTCTGATTCTTGTGGGCTCTCTCCCAGGTCAGATGCCTCGTTTCAGGTTTTATTCCTAAATAAAGCCTGTTCCCTGCTGTTGGGCTGTGTTTCCTTTGCCCCCATCTATCTCCACAGTCTTGGGTCACAGTTCACAGGGGAGTTATTTTTAACCCACTTTAATGACTGGTATTGGTAATGAATGGTATTGGTTATAGTTCTCTGGCTGTCTATAGCATCAAGGTGTGCTTAAATTTCAATCAAGTTATTTAAGGCTTTTGCCATTTCCTAACCTTTGAAAACAAACAAAAATATTTAAACAATGTTTTCATACTAGAGATTGAACCTAGGGGCATTCCAACTTCAAACTATACCCCCAGTCTTTAAAAAAAATTATTTGAAACAGGATCTTACTAAGTTGGTGAGGATCTTGCTAAGTTGCTGAGGCTCCCTCTAACCTGTGATCCTTTTGACTCAGGCTCCCAAGTTCTGGGATTATAGGTGTGTGCCACCACACCTGGCTTAAATTTTTTTGAAGGAGCCTGGCATGGTGGAGCATGCTTGTAATCCCAGCATTTGGGAGGCTGAGACTGGAGGATTCGGGTTCGTGGCCAGCCTCAGCTACCTAGTGAGGCACTATGCAACTTAGTGAGACCCTGTTTCAAAATAAAGAATAAAAAATAGGGCTGGGGGTATAGCTCAGAGGTAGAATGTGTTGGAACAGAATCCTTTTAAAGCACCCCAACATGGCACAATTCCGGCTTCTCTTCCGGGCATCAGCTGGTCAGCTGGTGGTGTTTTCCCGTGCCCAGGAACCAGCCAGCCTATCACCCCTGGCTGGCTCCAATTTCTTCCCCTTCATCCCACCCTACGAAGCCCTGTACCTGGTCCTACAAGACCACCCCCTACCCTACCTATAAATATTGGTTGTTTCCCTTTGTACTCAGGAACAATAAACTTTCTCCTTCTCTTTCACTCTGTTCCTCTGGCCTCAGACGGGATTCCTGGGTCCCCCTCTGCCCTTACATCTGGTGCCGAAACCTGGGAAGGAAAGGGTCTCTCTCTCTCTCTCTCTCACCAGAGAACCCTCCCTTCCCCCGGTGGCCCAGGGACCCCGTCCTTGTCTGCCCCTTCGAGGGCTCCGCCCCAACACCCACCACCACACCCACCACCGACCATTCGGTAAGTTTTCCCCGACCCCTTCCCTTTCCCCCCACTAACCTCCTTTTACCCCGCCTCTCTTCTCTTTTCTTCTCTGCTGCCACCAGCTCAGAGTTGACGGTGGCACCCGCTGGCTCAGAGCCACGGGTAAGCCCAGCCAAAGACCCCCGGCCTTTTGGCCTGGGCTAAGGGGCCGAGGTGACGATCTCGCCCCCTTCTAGCCCTCCGTACCCCACTGGGGGTGCACCCCGCTGGGGGTGCTGTCATGCACACGGTCCCCCTGGGGACGCCCGGTGGATCCTGTGTACGGTCCCGTTCCGGTCCGAGTTTTCTGTCTCTCTCTAACTATGGGCTCCTCCCCTCCATCCCTCCATCCCCCTACCTGCCAGCAGGCCCCTCAGGTGCCTTCTCGATAATTTAAAGACTCTCCCTAAAACCTGATATCCAACCTAAACAACTCATTAAATTTTAAAGACTTCCTAAATTCCCAAATAATCTGAAACTTGTTCAACTACTGCGAGCGCTCGAAGAGGCAGAAGGAGGTACGTAAAATCCTTTTCCCTCTTACGCTCTCGGCCAGACCTCACAACTGCTTGCCCTCCATCTCAGGTCCTCCTGGCTTACAAACCTCCCAAACCTCTCAAACCCTCCGACTCCCCCTAAATGGCCTTGGAAAAGGGAGCAGCTGCAGCCGCGCTAAAGCCGCTGGAACAATCAGCTCCAGCGGGCTCTTCAGCGTGGGCCCTCCTTCGCCCTCGCGTCCCACCTCCCTTCAGCTCCCTCCTGGCCTCCACTGGTACTTGCTCTTCCCCGGGAGGTAACGGGAATAAGGGTATTGTGCGGGTTCATGTTCCCCTCTCTATGGATGACCTCTCTCAGATGAAAAAAAAAAGTGTCTGGGCTCTTATACGGCTAACCTTGTCTCCTATGTTAAGGAATTTGTTTATCTCACCCAGGCTTACAGCCTCACCTTTAACAATGTCTACATAATGCTCTCCACTACCCTCCTCCGGAGGAGAGGCAGGAGGAGAGGCTTAGGGTTTGGGAACAGGCCAGACAACATGCAGATAAGAACAGACAAACAGGTGCCAGACACTCCCTGGGGGCTGAGGCCGTCCCTGACGGGACCCTGACTGGGACTACAGCAACCCCAATCACCTTCTCAGGAGGGACCAGTTATCACCTGTTTGGTTGTGGGACTCTGTGGGGCCGCTCAAAAGCCTATTAATTTTAAAAAAATTAAAGGAGGTTATCCAAGTTAAATATAAAAATCCGTCTTCCTTTTTCAAACGCTTAACAAAGGCCCTCCTCCAAAATACTAACCTAAATCCTAAATCACCTGATGGCTGACAATTACTTATAACTTACTTTTTCTCCCAATCTTATCCTGATATCAGAACTAAACTCCAAAAGTTAGAGAGAGGCCCCCTTACACCTCCCGACAGAAGTCCTCACGACCACCTTTAAAGTATACCACGGTTGTAAGGAGCACAAACAACAGCAAGAATCTGTCCTGCTGGCCCAGGCCCTTAAGACCACCACTAACAAACGGCCCTCACCCACCACACAAAAGAGCAGCCCTAACTCAACCAGCTTCAAGTTTGGAAACAAAGGCCACTGGGCCAAAAATACTCTAACCCTCGGCTCCCTAAAATTCCGTGCCTCAAATGTCAACAAATGGGTCATTGGGGATTGGACTGTCCCTTGTCCTGGAGGGGACTCGCCGCCTGTCCTTCTGACCCGACTCTCTTGGGGCTAACCACTGATTAACGGGCCCTGGGTCTCCAGCACCAGGGCACAATACACAGGCAGGAGCCTGGGGTCACTCTCCATGTGGAAGGCCGGGTCATCTCTTTCTCGGTAAACACAGGGGCCACCTTTTCCGTCTTAAGGAAATTTTGGGAACCACATTCCCTACCTCCTCTCCTATCCGAGGCTGACACTCACCACCCCGTAACACCATTCCCCCATCACCTGGTAAACTCTGGTCTGGGATGTCACCTCTTCCTCACTGGTCAAGTGTACACCTGTTACAATATCCTTAAAGACCCCTCCCACTTTCCTAACCAGCCTCAATACCCACTCTCCAGTACCTCCCTAAAGAGACTCCAGCCAATAATTATAAACCTTCACAAAAGGGGCTATGTTCGCCCTGCCCATTCTCCATATAACACCCCCATTTTGGCTGTAAAAAAGCCCAACGGCTCCTGCCATTTTGTTCAGGAGCTCAGGCTCATAAACAAGGCCCATACACTCTCTAGTTCCCAACCCCTACATCCTCCTCAGTCAGATCCCCGCCTCAACGACTCATTTCTCGGCCATAAATTTTAAACAGGCTTTCTTTTCAATCCCTCTGGATCCCCAGTCTCAGGACATTTTTGGTCTCACCTGGACAGATCCCATCTCCAGACACTCTTCTCAGTTCATGTAGACTGTCCTACCTCAGGGGTTTCAAGACAGTCCACATCTGTTCGGACAAGCTCTGGCCACCGATCTCTGCTTTCGCCATGCCTGCCCATCATCTACCCTGCTTCAGTACGTAGACGACCTCCTTCTCTGCAGCCCATCCCTCTCCACATCTTATTCAGATACCACCTCTCTCCTTAACTGCCTTTCCCAATGGGGCTACCAAGTCTCCAGGTCCAAGGTCCAACTCTCCTTAATGACAGTCACTTACCTGGGCTTCTCCCCATCTCAACATGCTAAAACAATCACCACTGATCACATATCTCTTATTGCCTCTCTTCTTCATCTTCACATGGAAAGGTCTGACATCACTAATTAAAACAGTTACTTGGTTAATAAGGTCAGGAGACTATATGGTAAAAACTTGCTTTGTTCTTTGGTTTTACTTTTAAAGTTTAAAGCATGTATTATTTTCCCATGTCCTTGGTAGATTTCTCAGCTTTTTCTTATCTCTATCCTTTAAATGTTACTTATTATGTTAAAAACTTGGCTTATAAATATTATGTTATTAGTAATTAATATTGGGTTAATATAGCTTGCTTTTTATCTTGTTAAGTTTAGTCTAAACTATTATGAGAGTTTATATAATTCTTGCCTGTGTTCTTAGCGTGTGTCTGTATTCTTGGCATTCAGTGTTGGGCTAACAGCTAACTTTTAGCTGACCAAGGTCAACCTTGGCTGCAGCTCTTGGCTGACAGTTTAGAGACAGAAAAAAGGATTTTATTGTTCTGCCTAAGTGTAAAAACTTGTTATTATTAGCAATTGATGCTACCCTTATGAGCAATCAATACAGGCTCAATTCCCTCCCACAATAGAAAGAAAAACTGAAAGGTGTCCTGCTCTCAGGATAAATTCAGTCCTCTGCAGCTGTGTGGCAACAGCCTACCAGCCTTGGAAAATAAACCCAAATGGTCAGGTCTGGCTATTGTCGTCCTCCACACCCTGAGGGCCGCTTGACTTCACCTCACTGACGGTTCCCTCTCACCTTGGAGCCACATTTCCCGACTCAAACCTCCCTTTTCACCCCTCCCTCTTATTCATCCACAGAAAAACCGCTCTCCCTTTGGACTATGTGTCTTCCCCTGGTGCCAGAAAAAACAACTCCCCCACTCACCAGTGTCCATGGGTCCTAGGGTACTCCTCCTCCTTATCGCCCTTATCTATGCTTCCTGTTGATCAAATCAGGTCATCATACGGATGGTGGCCCGACACATATGGTGGATGCCCCTATTGGTCATGTCACACCAACGACCCCTACGTGTGGACTGGCTGATCTTGGGGGTACTTTCGGTATATCCCACAATCTCATGCCTACTACCTCACAATACATGACCCCTGGGATGCACGTTGGGCTAGGAAAAAAAAGGGTAAAGTTTACTAAAATGGCTGAACTAAATATCTATTATGTAGGCATGGGAGAGAGATGTAAAAAAGGTACATAAGTGTAGGCATGGAAAAAATGTAAACAAGGTAAAGAAGGTGCATAAGTGTAAAATTTTTGGAAAATAAGGGTATAAATTCAATAGGCTAATAAGCACGTCCAAAAATGTTTGTGTAGGGTAAAGTTTATTAAAAAAATTGCATGTATGATAAAGATGGTTATATTTACAAATCATTCAAAAGGTCTATGGTGAGGTTCTATTACAATACTTTTCTACATTTTCTGCTATCTCTTTTTTCTGTGGTTATCTAAATTTCACTTCTAAAGTAAAAGTTAACTTTTGTGTAACTGTAATGACCCCTGTCCATCTCTATAATCCTGGCTGTTTAGTATGGGTCAAGGATTAAAATCAGGCTCCCCTCAAGACAAAATAAAAATAACCCTTACATTCTGGACTAAATATCTGTATGGGGTCTTACACATCTATAGAAAATATGTCTCTATCACAACTCAGGTCTCCCAGGTCTCCGCGGATATCGCTCACCAGTCCAAGGTAGTCCTAAATTCACTTCACCAATCCTCAACTAACTCTTCCCTCTCATGGTTACAGCTGATCCAGGCCACTGTCAGCTTTCTCAACTATACGTTCCCAAGCTCCAGACCAGCCAGATGTTTCCTTTGTGCCTCCCTGACACGCCCCTTCTGGCGGTGGTTCCCCTTAATTTCACTAGCTATTCTCTTCTCTCCTCTCAGGACCTAACGACTCATTTCATCTCAAAGTACCTCTGTAGAAACCCGATGTCAATTCTACCCAGCTCTCCCGCCTCTGCATCTCCCCCTCGACTCCCTCCTTGGTCCCCACTCCTCCTTCTAGCTTTTCACAACAGTGCCACATCACCCTCTCCTTAGCCGTGTTCAGTTTTACCCAACCAGGACATTTTCTGTGGTGCAGTGGAACCCTCACAAATTATCTTCCGCCTGACATCTTGTTCCCCTGTCCTCTCCACAGTGGTCCCTCGGCTCACTCTTTATAGCAGCTCTGAGCTTCAAGCCTACCTCACCCCTCCAATGGGTCCGATACCCGGGTCAACAGGGCTGCTTTCCTCTCTGTTCTTGTCGGACTCTCCTTGTCCTTGTCTGTCGTAAGCCTGGGACTAAGTGGAGGTGCTCTTGGACATACACTCTGGGTGATGGACAACCTGGAAAACAAATTAGAGGGTGCCCTAACCTCCACGGCCAAGTGCCTCTCGGCCCTTCAGAAACAGGCTACATCCTTAGCACAAGTAACCCTACAAAATAGGCGAGCCCTTGACTTACTAACAGCACAAAAAGGGGGAACTTGCCTCTTTCTTAGTAAAAATGTTACTACTGTAATAAAAAAAATTTTAAATGGACCAGGCATACACTCCCGGAAGTCTGCTCCATCCCCCTAAGCCTCTGAACCTGCTGTTCTTGCAAGATATGCTTAACAAACAGATTTGTGTCAAAGCTAACCTTGATTCTTTTGGCTGTATCCTGTTCTGTTCCTGAAATTAGTTACTTTACTGTGAGAAGCACTGTTTGCAGTTTCTGTCCATAAAACTCCTCCCCTCCCCTTGTCCGGGGCCCATTTTCTTCTGCTCCTACATGAGAGAGGATTTTGGGTCCCAGTACTGGAATAAAAGTACCTCCTGTCTTTGCATCAAGAAGCCGGCTTCGTGACTGATTGGGGTTTGCGCCATTTCCATGGCCTGAGGAAGAAAGTCAGGCCTTTCACTACTATGTTAATGCGCCAGGCATCATGGAACAAAACGTTAAATAAACTACAAAGTCTGGCCATATGCTCAAAACCAGGCAAGATACTTCCTCCCTCTTTTCCTAGTTCCCATCATCCCTCAGTACCTGGCTGAGGCCTTTTATTGGGCCCCTTGTTATTATCCTTATTGCCTGCTCCTTTTTACCCTGCATCACCAAGTTCCTACAAAACCAAATCACAAAAACTTCTAACCAGCTTCTCCTTAGTAACTATATGACTTCATCTCCGGAAAAGGCTTCTCCACATGCTGACTCTCCTATACAACAACGCTTCATACAGTTCCTGGAGGACATACTAGATGACCACTAGTCGTCCACCAGTATGTCCTGGAGGACATACTGACTCCAATATCATCCCCCATGAAAATGGCTTCAACAGATACCCCACCTCTGGCTTCAAGGGACCTTCATAAATTTTCACCCCCCCAAAAATCTTTTTTCTCTGCAACTATATGGGGATACCTGTTCCTGCTCCTCATTCCCTCACACTGCACCCTCAGCCAGCAGGAAGTAGCCAATGATGAGACAAGATGCCTCTGTTCCAAATAAAACCAAAGAGGGGGGAATGTTGGAACAGAAGCCTCATAAAGCACCCCAACATGGCACAATTCCGGCTTCTCTTCCAGGCATCAGCTGGTCAGCTGGCAGTGCCTTCCCGTGCCCAGGAACCAGCCAGCCTATCCCCTCTGGCCGGCTCCAATTTCTTCCCCTTCGTCCCACCCTATGAAGCCCCATACCTGGTCCTACAAGACCGCCTCCTACCCTACCTATAAATATTGGTTGTTTCCATTTGTATTCAGGAAAAATAAACTTTTTCTCTCCCTATCACTCCATTCCTCTGGCCTCCGACAGGATTCCTGGGTCCCCCTTAACCCTTACAGAATGCCCCTGAGTTCAATCCCCAGTACCGAAAAAAAAAAAAAAAAATTGAAGGAGGTTGAGAAATAAACCTCCCTGGAGACAATCTGTTAAAATTTTGTGGTATGTATGAATGAGCTAGCTTCTTTCATCTCTCCTCCCCTTCCTTATTTCCTTCTTTTTCTTTCTCTTTTTGGACCTGCAGGACAGTTTTCTACTTCTCAGTCATGGCATATGAATAGCATTTGCGTGTGCTTAGTTTGCTCCTGTTTTATTGTTTTGCTTCTTTACTCCCTGTCCCCCTTCCCAGCACGTTCTGGTAGCCATTCTAAGATTCTATCTTTGCACGTTTGCATGCATTGTTGTGTCTGTCAGCATTCTTACATCCATCATCTAAATATCTGACCACATAACTTAGAAGAAAGATTTATTTTCTTATGGTTTCAGGGTCAATGAGGCCAGGGACCACAGCTCTCAGGGCTTGGCAGCAGGAAGCAGAGAGAGGGAGAGCACATGGGTCGTGCGCCCATCACGGGGGCTGGAAGCAGGAGAGGGAGAGCACATGGGTCGTGCGCCCATCATGGAGGCTGGAAGCAGAGAGAGGGAGAGCACATGGGTCGTGCGCCCATCATGGAGGCTGGAAGCAGGAGAGGGAGCGGGGAGGAGGAGCCCCTAATAATCTCCAAGGCTGCACCTCCAGGGACCACCTCCTCCAGCCCCACCCTAGAGCCTACAGGGCACCACCCAGTAAATCCATTACACTGGATTGATCCCCTTCTGGGATTACAGCCCTCAGGACTCAGTTACATCAGCTCCAAACATTAACAAATGAGCTCTTTGGGGACATTTTATATCCAACTGTAACAATTATTGAAAATATATTGCATTTATGTATTTCTAATTTGCATAAATGATGCTTGTTCTAGGCCTTGTTTTGTTCCTTACTTTCTATTTTTTTTTAATCTCAACACCATGTCTATGATCTATTTATAGTGTCATATGTCCATCTGGCTCAGTGTGGCTAGCTGCTGTGGGTGTTGGAGACTGCATTCTCCACAGGGCATGTATCTATTGCCTTCGTAATGGACTCTACGCTGCTTCTTACATCTTGATGATAAAACCAGCACAATAAATATCCTATGTATATGCTCTGATTAGCAGAAGTATATACACAGGAGCAAGACTGCTGATTCACAGAAATACACATATTCAGTATCACTACTTCCAGATTGCTCTTTACATGGTCATAATAATATTCTTTCTTTAATTAAGAAAGGATTCATATACCATACATTTCACCCTTTTATAGTTTATAATTCAATGGATTTCAGACTATTCATGGAGGCATGGAATTATCATCAGTATCTAATTCCAGAACATTTGCATCACTCCCCCACAAAATCCATAATTTTATCAGTCAATTCCCATTTTCCCTTCCCCCAGCCTCAGGCAATCGCTAAGCTACTTACTTGTTTTTGTAGATGTCTATTATGCACATTTCATGCAAGTGGAATAATACTATATGTGACCTGTAACTGACTTTCTTCACTTAACATAGTATTTTCAAGATTTACTCATGCTGTAGTATGTATTAGTACTCCATTCTTTTTAATGGATGTATAATATTCCATTCTACAGAGAAACTATATTTTATTTATTCATTCATCAATTGATGGATATTTGGACTGCTTCCACTTTTTTGCAATTATGAATAATACTACTTCATTGGGGCTATTATTCTTCAATACTGAACATTCATGTAAAACATGTTTTTGGTTCCCTTGGTATAAGCTTAGGGCTTATAAGCATAGACTTACCATATTACTAGGTAATATGGTAAATCTATTCTTAATTATTGAGGAACTATGGACAGAGAGCATGCTTAATAATATTTCAGTCATTTAAAATATATTGTGCTTTGTTTTGTAGCCCAATCCATGGCCAACCCTAGAAATTGGTCCACGTGCACTTGAGAAGAACGTGCATTCTTCTATTGTTGGATTCAGAATTTCACAGAAATTTGTTAGGTTTAGTTGGTTTTTAGTGTTTTCCAAGTCTTTTGTTTTTTTGTTGACATTTTTTAAAATTTATTTTTAATTGGTGCATTGTAATCATACACCTTTGTTAGGTGCAAGCTGGTATAGGTAAAGGCATACATGCACACATTTCTCATTTAACCCTTCCCCAATTCCCACCCCACTCCCTCCTCCTCCCTCCTTCTCAAGGTCAGTTTAGTGATTGACTTTGATGTGTTCATGAAAGTACATCATGCTCATTAGGGTGTCTCCCCTCCCCCCATCAACTTCCATTAAGTCAAATTCTTTTTTCACCTAAGGATTCTCCTCCTTCATCTGGAATCCCTCTTATGTCCCACTTTTCCCCTAGCTTCCACATATTAGGGAGAACATATGATTTTTTTTACTTTTTGTGACTGACTAATCTCACTTAACATAATCTTTTCCAGTTGCATCCATTTCCCTGCAAATAACATGATTTTGTTCTTCTTTATGGCTGAGTAAAATTCCATTGTGTACATATCCCATAGTTTTGTAATCCATTCATCTGTTGATGGACATCTTGGCTGGTTCCATAGTTTGGCAATTGTAAACTGTGCAGCTATAAATATAGATACACATGCATTGGTCTGATAGTTTGGTTTCCGTTATTTTGGGTAGATACCCAGAAGTGGTATTGCTGAATCATATGGTAGTTTCATTCCCATTCATCTGAGGATCCTCCATACTGTTTTCTAAAGTGTTTGCAGTAATCTGAAATCCCACCAACAATGTATTAGGGTTCCCACTTCTCCACACCCTCGCCAGCATTTGTTGTTGTTTGTGTTTTTGATGACTGCCATTCTGATTGGAGTTAGGTGAAATCTCAAGGTAGTTTTGATTTGCATCTCTCTGATTGCTAATGATGTAGAACATTTCCTCATACATTTATTGGCCATTTGTATTTCTTCTTTTGTGAAGTGTCTATTTAGATCTTTTTCCCATTTTTTGATTGGGTTATTTGTTTTCTTAGCTGTGAGTTTCTTGCGTTCTCTGTATATCCTAGATATTAGTCCTCTATCAGAAGAGTAGCTGGCAAAAATTTTCTCCCACTCTGTGGGCTCTCTGTTGAGGTTCTTGATAGTTTCCTTTGCTGCACAGAAGCTCTTCCATTTAATGCAATCCCATGTATTGATCTTCCTTTGATTTGCTTGTGCTTCTGGGGTCTTGTTGAGAAAGTTTTTACCTGTGCCTATATGTTGAAGTGTTGGGCCTATGCCCTCTTCAAGTAGCTGCAAGGTCTCTGGCCTGACTTCCAGGTCTTTGATCCACCTTGAGTTGACTCTTGTGCAGGGTGAGACAGTGGGGTTTCTTTCCATTTTCCTGCATATGGTTAACCAGTTTTGCCAACACCATTTATTAAAGAGGCTATCTTTTTTCCAGTTTATATTTTTGGCTCCTTTGTCAAAAATCAGTTGACTGTAAGCATGCGGGTCTGTTTCTGAGTCTTCTATTCTGCCCCATTGGTCTGTGTGTCTGTTTTTGTGCCAATACCATGCTGTTTTTATTATTGTGGCTTTATGGTAGAGTTTAAAGCCAGGTATTGTGATACCTCCTGCATGGTTCTTGTTGCTAAGAACTACTTTGGCTGTCATGGGCTTTTTGTTGTTCCAAATAAATTTAAGGACTGATTTTTCTATGTCTGTGAGGAGTGACCTTGGTAATTTCATGGGGTATTGCATTGAATCTGTAAATCACTTTTGGGAGGATGGCCATTTTGATGATATTTATTCTGCCTATCCAAGAGCATGGAAGATCTTTCCATCTTCTAAGGTCTTCATCAATTTCTTTTTTTAATTTTTATGCTTTTCCTTATAGAGGTCTTTTACCTCTTTGGTTAGGATTATCCCTAAGTATTTTATTTTGGGGGGTGCTATTGTGAGTGGAATTATTTTCTGGATTTCTTTTTCAGTGGTTTTATGGTTGGCATACAGGAAAGCTTCTGAGTTTTTAAGATTGATTTTGTATCCAGACACTTTGCTAAATTTGTTGATCAGTTCTGTAAGTTTTTTGGTTGAGTTTGTTGGGTCTTCTAAGTGTAGTATCATGTCATCTGCAAAAAGGGATGGTTTTAATTCTTCTTTCCCTATTTTTACCCCTTTGATTTCCTTCTCCTGCCTTATTGCTCTGACTAGAGTCTCAAGTACTATGTTGAACAGAAGAGGTGATAATGGACATCCTTGTCTTGTTCCTGTTTTTAGTGGGAACTCTTGCACTTTTCTCCATTTAATATGATATTGGCTGTTGGCTTCGTGTATACTGCCTCTATGATTTTGAGGTACATTCCTTCTATTCCAATTCTCTGCAGTGCTTTTAGCATGAATGGGTGTTGGATCTCGTCAAATGCTTTTTCAGCATCAATTGAGATGATCATGTGATTTTTTTTCTTTGATTCTGTTTATGTGGTGAATTACATGGATTGTTTTTCATGTGTTGAACCAGCCTTGCATCCCTGGGAGGCACCCGACTTAGTCATGGTGTATAATTTTCTTGATGTGGTTTTGAATGCACATTGCTAGTATTTTGTTTAGCAGTTTTGCATCCAAATTCATCAATGATATAGGCCTATAGTTTTCTTTTCTTGAGCTGTCTTTACTTTGTTTTGGTATTAATGTGATGTTGGCTTCACAGAATGTGTTTGGGAGGGTCCCATTTCTTCTATTTCATGGAATAGTTTGAGGAGTATTTGGATTAGCTCTTCTATAAATGTTTTATAAAATTCACTTGGAAAACCATCTGGCCCTGGGCTTTTGTTTGATGGTAAACTCTTTATTGCTGTTTCTACCTCTTTGATTGCTCTTGGTCAGTTTAAGTTTTCTATATCTTCTTGACTCAATTTAGGAAGGTTATATGTGTCTAGAAATTTCTCAATTTCTTCTAGATTTTCCATTTTTTGGACTATAGTTTTTCAAAATAGTTTCCAATGATCCTCTGTATTTCCATACTGTCAGTGGAAATATCCCCTTTTTCATCTCTTATTTTAGTAATTTGGGTTGATTCTCTCTTTCTTTTGGTTAGGTTGGTCAATGGTTTATCTAGTTTATTTTTTCAAGAACCAGCTTTTGGTTTTGTTGATTTTCTGGTTTATTTTATTCTCTACATCATTAATTTCTGCTCTAATTTTCATAATTTCCTGTCTTCTACTAGCTTTGGGGTTAGACTGTTCTTGTTTTTCGAGTGCTCTGAGCTGTGTCATTAGGTTATTTATTTGATGATTTTCTATTCATCTTATGTGGGCACTCAGTGCTATAAATTGTCCTCTTAGAACTGCCTTCAAAGTGTTCCAGAGGTTTTGATATGTTGTATCTCTGTTTTCATTGGTTTCTAGGAATTTTTTAATTTATCCCCTTTCTTCTTCTTTCACCCAATCCTCATTCGGCAATGTGGTGTTCAGTCTCCATGTGTTTACATGGTTACTCTGGGTCTTCTTAGAGTTGATTTCTAGTTTCACTCCATTGTGGTCTGAAAAGATGCAGGGAATTATGTTACATTTTTTCAATTTGCCAGTGCTCTCTTTGTGGCCCAGAATGTGGTCTATTTTGGAGAAGGTTCCATGGGCAGCTGAGAAAAATGTGAATTCAGCTGTAGTTGGGTGAAAGAGTCTATGTGTCTAATAGGTCCATTTGGTTTATGGTATTGTTTAGGTCTGAGGCGTCTCTACTGACCTTTTGTTTAGAAGATCGTTCTACTGATGTGAGAGGAGTATTGAAGTCTCCCAGTATTAGTGTATGTGGGAAATATGTGTGTCTTTATATCATGCAGAGTTTGTTTTATGAATATGGCTGCACCTATGTTTGGGACATACATGTTGATAATTGTTATTTCCTCTTGCTGGATTGTTCCTTTTATTAGTAAAAAGTGACCTTCTTTGTCTCTTCTGATAAGCATAGGCTTGAAGTCTAATTTATCTGATATCATGGTTGCCACTCTTGCTTGTCTTCGAGTTCCATTGACATGGATTACCTTACTTCAGCCGTTCACCTTTAGTTTTTGGGAATCTTTGCTTGTAAGGTGTGTTTCTTGCAGGCAGCATATAGATGGGTTCTGGATTTTGATCCATTTTGCCACCTTATGCCTTTTTATTGGGAAGTTGAGACCATTTATATTCAGTGTGTTTATTGAGAGATGATTTTTAATTCCTAACATTTTGAGTTTTGACTTCTGTTTTTGGTAGTGTTTGTTCTTCTTTGCTTAGTTGTTTGCTTCCTGGAAATTATTGT
This sequence comes from Graphiurus murinus, assembly GCA_004027655.1. Lineage (NCBI taxonomy): Eukaryota > Metazoa > Chordata > Mammalia > Rodentia > Gliridae > Graphiurus > Graphiurus murinus. The sequence continues at coordinate 49,564 of PVLC010004620.1, read as the reverse complement.
TTCTCTGGTTCTGACATTTACTTGTTAGTTCTTCTTTGGAGTTAATCTCTTTGAGTACTTTCTCTAGTGCTGGTTTGGAAGACATAAATTCTTTCAGTTTCTGTTTGTCATGGAAGATTTTTATATCCCCATCAGTTTTGAGAGAGAGTTTTGCTGGGTAGGAGAATCTTGGCTGCAAGTTATTTTCTTTCAGAGTTTGGAATATGTTACTCCAGCTCCTCCTGGCTTTCATGACTTGATTTGGGAGGTCTAGAGTGATTCTAATCGGTTTGCCTCTGAATGTCCCTTGGCCTTTTACTTTTATTGACTTTAGAATTCTCTCCTTAGCCTCTACATTAGTTAACTTGATTATTATGTGGAGTGGTGAACCTCTTCTTTGGTCTTGTCTCGAGGGAGTTCTATATGTTTCCTGTACCTGTGTGTCAAGCTTCTCTTTATATGTTTGGAAAATTCTCTGATATTACTTCTTTGAAAAGATTGTTTATTCCATTAGTTTCAACTTCTAATCCCTCTTGTGTGCCTATTATTCTTAGGTTAGCCCTTTTAAAATTGGCCCAGATCTCATCGATTTCCAATTCATACTGTCGTATCTTTTTTTCTAAACTATGTATTATGAATTCATTTTTGGAATGGTCATCTTCTAAAAGTGATATTCTATTTTCCATGTGGTCTAATCTACTGATTATACTTGTATTGATGCCTTCACTTCAGTTATTGCATTTTTCACTTCCTTCAATGCTTCTCTTTGGTTCCTGTTCAGGGTGTCAGATTCTTTGTTTGTTCCTTTATTTCTTTTCAACTCTCCCTACATTCTTTCCGAAAATCTTGTATTGTTTCTAGTATTAAAGATCCGAATTGTTCTTCTGGTAGTCTCTGCTATTCTGGGTTGGTGAGATCTGTTATTGACGGGTTATGGTGACTCATTGTTTCTTTGCTATTTTTCCTTCCCATGATTTCCCTGTGCTTAAATTTATATCTTTGTTGTTCTTGCAAGCTTTCTTGTCTAATCTCTGCAGTGGGAGTTTAGCGATGTCTGCTGGTATATACAGGCACAGTTTGTGTTCAGTGATAAAGGTTGGGTGAGAAGTCACAGTGATGAAAGCAAGGATAGGGTAAAGTAGAGGATATGGTCCAATGGAATAAGAGGTTGAGTGTGTTGAGGTGATATATTGTAAAGATTAGAGATAGTGGATATGTCGGGGGATTCTGGTAGTCAATGTAGAGTTTTAGGTGTGGTAGTATGAGATGGTCTTGATATGAGACAGGGAAAGAAGGACAAAGAAAAAAGAGAAGAGAAAAAGTGTTGAGGAGAAGAATACAGATGGGAGAGTGGGAGGGAATCTTGTAAAAGAGAAAAGGAGATTCAACAAACTAAGCAAAAAATAACAAAGCAACCAATCATCCAAACAAACATAAATAAATCAAGGCAATACAAAACAAAAACTTATAGATCCCTACTGCTCTGGTTCTAGTGGGAGAGGTGATCTGGGGTGTCCCAGGTGTTCTTGATATGGAATTCCATAGTCACTTACTCCACTTCTGGTCTTTGGGTACGCAGGAAGTTGTTGGAGGTCTTGGTGCTGATAGAGGCTGCTCTTGGCGACTGGCAAGATGGCGGCTAGCAAAATGGCGGCCGCCAGTTCACAGGGCATACCACTGCTGCACGCATGCACTGGCTCCTTTGTTCTTCCTGAGTTGTTCTGTTCAGCTGCTTTTGTTACTTTATTCACTGTTTTTTGTTTGTTTTTGCTGCTTTTCTTTTCTTTCCTTCTGTCAAGAAGCTGCATTTGTGGCAGTTTTGATTCAAGCTCTGCGGTGCAGTTGATCGCTGCTCCAGCTCTGGAGGGAGAGGTGAGCTGGGGTGGTCCCGAGGGGGCTTACGCTGGTCGTCCCACACGTTCCAGTCACTGTGGAAGGTATTGGGATCTGCCGCCTGGTTAGGATGTGGAATTCTGGAGTTGCTTACTCCATGCCTGGTCAATGGGTACACTGCCAGGAGGCTGGCTTAAAGGCAGCCGCGGTTCCTCGACTTGGTGCTGCTGCCGCGCGTTCGGGCTCCTTTGCTCTCCCTCGTTGGCTTTCTGGGGTCTCTTTAGTTGTAGTTCAATTTTTGTTGTTTTGTTGGCTTTTTTGTTGCTTTTTGTCTTCCATCAAGAAGCTGCTTTTATGGCAGATTTGATTCGGGCTCACAGCACCTGAGGAGAGGTGTTTCACTCAGACGACATCTTGTTGACTTTCTATTTAGCTGTTTTATTCACTATTGAAAGTGAAACATTAATGTCTTCAACAACTATTATTGAATTATCTCTCTTTCCTTTCAGTCTGGCTCTTTTTGCTTCACATACTCTGAGGCTCTATTGTTAAGTACATATATGTTTGTATTTGCTATGTCTTGTGTGTGTGTGTGGGGGGGGGCACTGGGAATTGAACCCAGAGGCATTCTACCTTCCAGCTATACCCCCAGCTCAATTTTATTTCTTATTTGGAAACAGGGTCTCATTAGGTTGATGAGAGCCTCACTACTTGCTGAGGCTGTCCTTGAACCTGTGATCCTCCTGTCTCAGCCTCCCAAGTACTGGTATTACAAGCATCTGCCACCAAGCCCAGCTTGCTATGTCTTCTGTCTTCTTGATGGCTCAATCCATTTATCATTTCAGAATGTTCCTTGTTGTCTCTAGTAACAATTGTTTCTTAAGGTCTATTTTGTCTTATATAAGCATAATCCTTCCAGCCCTTCCAGCTATCTTGCTTGCTTGCTTGATTTCTTCCTTCCTTTTCTTTGTGTGTGTGTGTGTGTGTGTGTGTGTGTGTGTGTGTGTGTGTGTGTGTATGTTACTGGGGATTGAACCCAGGGACATTTTCCAAACTGTGCCCCCAGCCTTATTTCATTTATTTTGAAATAGGGTTTCACTAAGTTGCACAGGGCCTCACTAAATTGCTGAGACTGGCCATAAATCTGCGACTTCTCAGCATCCTGAGTACTGGGATTATAAGCATGCATCACCAAACCTGGTTCCCAGCTTTCTTTTGATTACTGTTTTCATAGTATTTCTTTCCCCATTATTGTTTTTCTTTCAACCTATCTGTGGCTTTCAACCTAAAGTGTGTCTCTTATAGATAGCACTATGTTGGATCATATTTTGTTTAATATTTAACTCTCATCAAGTTTTGTCTTCTGACTGGATTGTTTAATCTATTTACATTTCATGTAAGTACTGATAAGATAGAATTTATGTTTACCATCTTGCTACTTTTTCACTATATATCTTATCCCTTTTTGTTCCTCTATTCCTTTACTTATGCCTCTGTTGTGTTAAATAGATATTTTCTAGTACACCATTTAATTCTCTTGTCATTTCTTTTGTTTTCTCAGAGATTGCTCTAAATATTATAATTACTTTCTTAAATTATAACTGCTTAGTTCAGATTAATACCATCTAAATTTAATATTACAGAACATTACTGCTATATTTCTCCTGCCTTTGTGTGGTTATTATTATACAAATTAAAACCCATCAACAGTGCTTTATGTTTTCTTTATGCAGTTATCTTTTAAATAAGACCATGGGGAAAAAATTATTTTAAAAATGCATGGGTACTACTTTGTAGTTATCTCTATCAGTGTGTGTGTGTGTGTGTGTGTGTGTGTGTGTGTGTGTGTGTGTGTTACTAGGGATTGAACTCAAGGACATTATACCACCAGGCTACATCCCCAGCCTTCTCTTTCTTCCTTCCTTCTTTCCTTCGTTCCTTCCTTCCTCTCTTTCTTTCTTTTGTTTTCCTTTCCTTCTTTCTCTTTCTTCTTTTTTAAATTTTGAAACAGGGTGTCTCTAGATTGCTCTGAGTATAGCTACATTGCTGAAACTGTCCTCTAACCCATGATTCGCTTGTCTCGGCCTCCTAAGCATTGGGTTTACAGGTGTGCACCACCACACCTGGCAAAAGTCTTTTTTTTTTTTTATAATATGGAAGAACTAGGAGTAATCTACCTCTGAACTATACTCAAGCCCTTTTTATTTTTTTATTTTGAAACAAGTTCTCACTAAATTGCTGAGGTTGGACTTGAACTTGCCATTCTCCTGTCTCACCTTTCCAAGTACTGGGGTCACAGGTATTTTCCACCATGTCTGGTTGTCTTTATTTTCTCATAAGGATTTGAGTTACTGCATAGTACAATTTTACCTTGAAGTATTTCCTGTTTGCTAATGACAATTTCTTTCGTTGGTTTGCTTTTGTTGTTGTTTAGTTGTTTTCTGACCTAGGAGTGGCTTTGTTTCTCCTTCATTCTTGAAGCATGTTTTGCTGGATATATAATTCTTGGCTGACAGTCTTTTTGACTAGTTTAAATGTGCTACCCCACTACCTTCTGGCCTCTATTGTTTCTGATGAGAAATTGGCTGTATATATTTTTGAAGGTCTTTTGTATAATATACATGGTGAACTGCCCAGATTTTTTAGTATAAGGTATGGTGAGTTTTAACATATGTGTATATCCAGGTAACCTCCCAGCCAATAAAAATATAGAAAATTTCCATCTCCCCAGAAAGTTTACTCAACCCCTTTATAAACAATACCCCTTCCCTACTCTGATTTCTATTACTATAAAGCACTTTTTTATTCTTGAACCCTATAAAAGTGGAATTATGCGTTATATACTCTCTTATTTCTGACTTCCTTTATTTGGCATGTTTTTAAGATTTATTCATTTTATGAAATGTATTAATAACACTCTTTTTATTGCTAAGAAGTATTTAATTGTAAGAATAGATCCCAAGTTGTTAGTCCATATTACTATTGATGGACATTTGTATTCTTTCCAAATTAGGCCCATTAAAATAAAGATGCTATGAACATTCTTACATAAAAATTTTGTGTGTGTGGCTATATTTTTTGTTTTTCTTGGGTGTGTATCTGGAAAAAGATTTAAGAGATCATAGGGTTAGCCTTTGTTTAACATTATGGGACGTCTTTACAAGCTGATTGTACCATCGTGCACTTCCACGACAATAGGATGAGACCTTCAATCGTTTCACCTCTCGTCATTTCGTGTTGCCAGTCTATTTTGGAAACAGCCATTTTAGTGCCAGCAGCATGGTGTATCATTGTGATTTTAACTTGAAATTTGGTGATTTGTTTATTGGCTACTCATATGTATTCCTTAACTAAGTCCTTAGTCCATCTTAAAATTAGTTTGTTCATATGTTTGTGGAAGGTGTTTATATATTTTAGGCACAAGTCCTTTGTGAGATAGCTATTACAGATATTTTTTCCCAGTCTGTGGCTTTACCTGCTTATTTTCATAATGATGTCTTTTAATGGGCAGAAGCTTTCAATTTTACTATTATTATCTAGTGTGTGTGTGTGTGTGTGTGCGTGCATGCACACTCGTGTGTGATACTGTGTCCTTAAACAATAAACTTTTGCCAAATCCAAAGTTGCAAATACCTTTTCCCCTGTTTCACTCTGGAAGCTTCATAGTTTTAGCTTTCATGTTTAGGCCTATGACCCACATTGAGTTAGTCTTTGTGCATTGTGTTCCTAGGAAGCAGGAATCATGGTTTACTTTTTTCTAGTTGTTTAGTGCCATTTGTTGAAAACACTCTGCTTTCTCTGTGTGATTCCATTAGCTCCTTTATTGAAAATCAATTACTACATAAGTGTGGGTCAGATTCTGGACTCTCTGGACTCCATTAATCTATTCTTCCCTCTTTATACTAAATGATTTTAGAGGATGTCTTTAAATCAGATCATGTCAGCCCTCCAATTTTGTTCCTCTTTTTCAAGTTTGTTTTGCTTATTATAGTTACATTGTATTTCCATACACAATTTAAAATCAGCTTGCTAATTTCTAATTTAGAAAGCTTGCTATGTAGTGGGGAGTGGTGGTGCACATTTTTAATTCTAGTACTTGAGAGACTGAGACAGGAGGGTCACAAGTTTGCAGCCAGCCTCAGCAACACAAGGCCCTCCACAACTTAGTCAGACCCTGTTTAAAAAACAAAACAAAACAAAAACAAACAAATGAACAAAAAATTGGACTGGGGGTAAAACACCGAGGTAGAGCACCCTTGGGTTCAATTCCTAGTAACACACACACACACACACACACACACACACACACACACACACACACAAAACAAAAGCCTGCTATGAACTACATTATGTGAGACTATAATGCACCAATATATTTAAGAAACCTGCTGAATTTTTTATTGGCATTGCATTAACTCTGTAAATCATTTCTAGTTATTTGAATAGATTTTCAAATTAATTTGGCAGTTCCATTAGGCAACTAAGTAATTTGGTTCCTTTTTTTTTAATCAATGCTAAACTCTGCAATTCATGAACTGAGTGTAGGCCCATGCACGTCCTCTGCACCTGAGCATATTAAGAGAGCTGTCAAAGCCAGGTGTGGTGGTGCACGCTTGTAATCCCAGCATTTGGGAGGCTGAGACCAGAGGATCCGGGTTCGCGGCCAGCCTCAGCTACCTAATGAGACACTCCACAACTTAGTGAGACCTTGTTTCAAAGTAAAGAATAAAAAAAAAAAAATAGGGCTGGGGGTATAGCTTGGAGGTAGACTGCCCCTGAGTTCAATTCCCAGTACCGCAAAAAAAAAAAAAAAAAAAAAAAAAAAAGAGCTGCTGTCAAAGCTAAGCCAGTCATATGTACTAGGTTATTTAAGTATCAGCTGTGGATTCTTCTATGTCAGCAAAACAGTATATACAGCTGAATTTGTAAAAGTGAAATAATTGTAGAATTAGACGCCATGTTAAAGATTTCAGAGGCATTTTTTAAACATTTCAACAACCCATAGAATGCAAAGACTAGCATTATTCCCATTTCCTGGATGAGGAAACTGAGGTAGAGGGTGACCTAGGTACTCTGGCAAATCAGAAATGAGCCTGACTCTTTATAAAGCCTGACTTCTTGAGCAATAGTCCCAGAGTTTTCAAATGTGAACACTTGCACTACTTACTAGTCTTATTCAAAGTTAATTTGCTCAGCCCTTGTTTCTAGTCTGAGAATAAGCTCTGGATGGGCAATGCATAGTCTTCTCCATAATTTTTAGCTATGACTATAATAGCATCTGCAGACCAAAATCTTATTCTCAGAATATTACAAGAGATCAACCAACCAAGGACCGTCAAAATTTCATTCTAACCAGACATGTAATACCAGTACACCTGTAATACCAGTACTTGGGAGATGAGACAGGAGAATCACAGGTTTGCAGCCAACCATAGCAACTTAGCGAGACCCTCAGCAATTTAGTGAGACCCTATTTAAAAATAAAAAATAAGCTGGGGTGGTGGTACATGTCTATAATCTCAGTACTTGGGAGGCTGAGGCAGGAGGATTACAGGTTCAAGGGCAAACTCAGCAACTTAGGCCCTCTGCCAACTTAGTGAAAGACTCTATTTCAAAATAAAAAATAAAACAATGCTAGGGGGGCATGGCTTAAAGGGAATGTCCTTGGGTTCTATCCCCAGTAACACACACACACACACACACACACACACACACACACACACACACCCTTCTGAAAGAGGTGATTTCCTTTATCCCAAACATGGGAACCAAGAAATCTGGGGCTGCTTTTGTATTAGCCTTATTTCTCAAAGACTTCAGTAAGAATGAATGAATAAATGAATGAATATCAAATTACTACTGCCTCTGCAGGATAGTAGTTCAGGAATTTATAGATTTTCACATTCTTTAATCGATCACAGTGTCTCGCACATGGCTAAACATGTGCTAAATCTTTAAATTTCCTTTCATAGTGTATTTCAGCTCTTAAAACGTAAGAATTGTGGGCAGTGTGCATTTCTTATTATGAGAATAATTATTAAAGATATTTTCTACAATTTTAAATAAATTGTGGAAAATATCTGTATTAAATAAATTGCTTAAACATAATTTCATTCATGGAAGATGGTTACTCTTTGAGATAGTAGGCAAATGTATTTTCCTTTTTGTATAAAAATGAAATATTTTGCAAAAAAGTCTTATAGAAGACTCCAAAATGAAGGTACAAAATTGAGGTAAAGCTGCAAAATGCTGTTTTCTTCTCAACCATTAGACATCAGAGCAAATCATCTGTTTTCAAACTTCACAGAATCCATTTTGTCAGGCACTAGAGGTGAAAGGCAGTCTCCCTAAAGGAGGAGAAACCTTAGTGGAGTGAAAGAGGGGACCTAACTGAGGGAGACAAGAGGGGGAGGAAGATTTGAAGAGGGAAAATCTACAATGGGCATGATGCACACACCAAACTTAGACAATCACTGTGTTGAGAATGGCAAAGTGAGGAGGGAGGAGAGGGGTGGGACGGGGAGGGCTCAGCCAGAACTGTGTGCATGTGTGCCTCTCTCACCCTGAGCTACAAGATGTGTGATTACAATGCACCAATAAAAAAAAAAAAAAAAAAAAAGTTCTGAGCCGGGCGTGGTGGCGCACGCTTGTAATCCCAGCATTCGGGAGGCTGAGACCAGAGGATCTGGGTTCGCGGCCAGCCTCAGCTACCTAGTGAGGCACTCCATAACTTAGTGAGATTTGGTTTCAAAATAAAGAATAAAAAATAGGGCTTGGGGGCATAGCTTGGAGGTAGAACACCCCTGAGTTCAATCCCCAGTACCGCAAAAAAAAAAAAAAAGTTCTGGAAAAGGATAATGATGATGGTTGGACACTAGTGTGAGTGCACGTGATGCCACCAAATGATGCATTCAAAATGGTTATGTCAAAGCCGGGTGTGGTGGCACATGCTTGTAGTCCCAGTACTTCGGAGGCTGAGACAGGAGGATCTGGGTTCGTGGCCAGCCTCAGCTACTTAGTGAGGTTCTCCTCAACTTAGAGAGACCCTATTTCAAAATAAAGAATAAAAAATAGGACTGGGGGTACTCTGGGCATGGTGGCACACGCTTGTAATCCCAGTACTTGGGAAGCTGAGACTGGAGGATCCTGGTTCGAGGCCAGCCTCAGCTCCGCAACTTAGTGAGACCCTGTTTCAAAATAAAGAATAAAAAATAAGACTGGGGATGTAGCTCAGAGGTAGAATGCCCCTGGGTTCCATCCCCAGTACCACAAAAATAAATAAATAAATAAATAAATAAATAAATAAATAAATAAATAATTATGTTATGCATATTTTTGCCACAATGAAAAAAAAAAAAAAAGGCAGTCTCCCTGGAAATGTGCCCAGTGACTAGATATTTGATGATATTAAGAAATTACTGGTAGCCAGGAGTACATGCCTATAATCCCAGTACTTGGGAGGCTGAGACAGGAGGATTGCAGGGTCGAGAATAACCTAAGCAACCTAGCAAGACCCTGTTTCAAAAAATAAAATAGAGCTGGGAGTGTATCTCAGAGATAGAATGCCCCTGGGTTCAATTCCCAGTACAACCAAAAAAGAAATTACTAGTAATTAAGTTTATATGTGATAATGGCATTGCAGTTATATTTTTTAAAAGTATCTTTGTCTTTTAGAGGTACCGATTAAATATTCAAGGGTAAAATGATGTCATGCCTGGGATTTGCTTTAAAAAAAATCCCAGAGGGAGTAATGACAAGCAGAGAGGGAATTTATGAAGCAACACTGGAAGCTGGACAGGGGAATATGGGGTATTATTATAATATTTTCTTACCATTGCATGTTTTAAAAGTCTTTCATAATAAAAATAAAACTTAAGGTAATCCTATTTATTGACTTCTGTGAAAAATGGAAAAACTAACTGAATCTGTAGATAACTCCAGTGATCGTTCCTAAGATACATGCATCTGAGAATGATTAAATTATTGGGAGTTCAGGAAGAGCTTGGGTTCTGACACCCTTATATTATCACGATATCAATAATAATGACAGCTGCAGCAGCAGCAGAAGTTCAGGCTTATCAATGAGACGAGAACCGTCCTAAGGTGCCACAGTGATCATCCTGACATTATTATCTCACTTACTACGTGAGGAAACTGAACTACATAAGTTGCATTTATCCTAGGAAGAGAGGAGCTAGATTTGAATCCAGAGTGTGACTGTATATTCCATTTCTTCACTCAACAAACATTTAGTGAGCAAGCTACCATGTTCCAAGTGCTGGGGTGGCAAGTATAGTCCAGTGGAAGAAAACAGACAAAATCCAACAAGGCTAATCTGTATGTTTGGGGCAGAGTTATTAGTAATGTGAAGAAAAATAAGCAGGGAAGAGAGTAGGGAATGGGGCTCATCAGAAAGAACTGACAGTATGGTGACATTTGAACAAGGACTGAGGTAGGAAATTTCAGGCAATAGAAACATCAGGTGCAAAGTCCCTGTGGCAAGGAGGGGCTTGCTTGGTGGGCTCACGAATCGGACAGAGGAGCCGGGCGTGGTGGTGCACGCTTGTAATCCCAGCATTCGGGAGGCTGAGACCAGAGGATCCGGGTTCGAGGCCAGCCTCAGCTACCTAGTGAGGCACTCTGCAACTTAGTGAGACCCTGCTTCAAAATAAAGAATAAAAAATAGGGCTGGGGGTATAGCTCGGAGGTAGAATGCCCCTGAGTTCAATCCCCGGTACCGCAAAAAAATCTCAAGTACTAGATTTTTAAATATTTAAATTCCATTTATCGTGTCCAATGGCTGAATATTCACTCTGATGTTTTGGGTTAGGAAAGTCCTATATCCAGAGGCATGCTGAGATCTCAGCTGATTGGAAAATTGTAGATAAATTCTATTTTCTGACATTAAAATAAATGCTCTGATGATGTTTTTTAATTGACAAGGGAGAAGGAGGGGGTATTTCAGTTCTAACTCCTAAAGCAGCTATTAAAAAAAATAGTTTGAGCTGGACATGGTAGTACTATATTCCCAGTACTTTGGAGGCTGAGACTGGAGGATCACAGGTTCAAGGACAGCCTTAGCAAGTAGTGAGATTCTCATCAACCTACTGAGACCCTGTTTCAAGATAAAAATAAAGTAGGGGTAGGGGTATAGCTCGGAGGTAGAATGCATCTGGGTTCCGTCCCCAGAACCACACCCCCCAAAAAAACAAGTTTATTGGTTCTATTTGGTTGACTTCTGATACAGACAATTCAACCTCATAAACAATCTCTTAGAAAAAATGAAACAAAACAAAAAATGATAAAGGCAACTGTCAGCTGTACTTGTAAAATGGGGATTGGGAGAGGCTTCGAGTGTGAATGCCTGGAGGAAAGGAACTAAAAGACAAAAAACCAAAACACTCTTTCCTGGGGTAGATTTCCAATGCTGTACATTTCCCTTTGGTAATCTTGGTCATTAATCATCAGTGTTTGATGAGCACCTGAGTGAATCGCATGTTCCACAAGATGACCTCAAAGCTCAGCCTGTAGGTCACCTCTTGCTCTAAAAATTATAAACCACCTGAGAGAGTCTCTTTCTGGTATGCTTGGCTCCTCTGCTCCTGGCAGAACTGGATTCTTAGCACAGGCTTTCAATATTTTCTCTGAATTCTCTCACCTGTCCACACCTCAGGCTCTCTCAGTCTTACCACTATTGATATTTTGTCCTTGCATTGTGGGACAGTTGGCAGTGTCTCTGGTCTCCAGCCACTAGATGCCATTAGCACTCCTCTCCCCCAATAAATATGTCCAGACATTGGCTAATACTTCATTGAGGAATGGGGGAAGAAGGGAGCAGAACTGTTCCCTATTGGAAGCCACTGTTTTAATCCACAGGGATTCCGAGATTCTGAGAATGCTACCTGGATTTACATGGCCATCACTAGACATGGTCTTTTTTTTTTTTTTTTTTTTTTGCGGTACTGGGGATTGAACTCAGGGGCATTCTACCTTCGAGCTATACCCCCAGCCCTATTTTTTATTCTTTATCTTGAAACCGGGTCTCACTAAGTTTCGGAGTGCCTCACTAGGTAGCTGAGGTTGGCCTCGAACCCGGATCCTCCGGTCTCAGCCTCCCAAATGCTGGGATTACAAGCGTGCGCCACCACGCCTGGCTGACATGGTCTTTTAAGAAACCTTAGACTCACATAATTTAATTGAGCCAATGTTTTCAACCCTTGCTGCATGAGAGCATTTCCTGAGCTATTATTTATAAAGGACCAATAGGGTATTAATGTTTTCTAAAAACTCCCCCAATATTGGATTCGAGACAGGACAGACAATCTCTAAACTTAGCATATTTAGCAACTTATACAAACTTTTAAAAAGTGAAAAACAAAACACTAAAAAAACTAACAACAACCAAACAATTTTATTTTAAATAAGGAATATCCAGGTAGCTTCAGAGCAAGAAAAAAATTTCCTATATCCATAGGTTGTAGAACATGAACCACCAGACACATTTCCCATTTGCTTTTTGTTGTCCTGTTAGAATCCCAAAGCAGCTGGGAAACGGGATGCCTCTGGGAATGCTGGTTTTTCACAGTTTGACTGAAGGTTGCAGCCCTTGATAGAGAGAAATTCTCCAAGGGGCTGAAACTCTGGTTGAAAGTAACATGATTAGAGGACTTCACAGGGAAGAGGCTGAGGAAGCAGAAACGCCCTGGGTGTACTTTGTAGGGTTGGCAGGGAGGAAGATCAAGAATTAGCAAGACCAGAGATGGCTCGGGAAGGGAGGCTCTGATCCTGTTTTCCAGCAGGTGCAAGACATGGCCAAACTGGTACTTCCTTCATCTGTACTTCACTGGCAATGAGAATAAAATCCGATGACATTATGTCCATGAGGGATAGATGTTCTGGAAGCTGCCAATTCTACTTCTTCTGGCCAGCCAGGAAGGGCTGGCATGGATTCTCAACCAGTTATTGATCTCATGAAAGATGGAGGGATGCATTAGACAATGTCTAGGAAATCCTAGACAAATCATTTAACTTCCCTGAGCTTTTGTTTCTTTATCTGAAACATGGGCATTGTGGTATTTACCTCAGACAGTCATTATTAAGATTAAATTAAACAATGTGTATGAAGATGTTTTGCAAATTCTAAAGCCCAGTGAGGGATTTCCCACCTGGAACAGTGTGCCAGACCAGCCTCCACGGACTTCCAGTTTGGACTTCTTTTCTAACCAAAAATAACATATTGCCAGGAGTGGTGGTGCACACTTGTAATCCCAGTACTTGGGAGTCTGAGACAGGAGAATCCAAGTTTGCAGCCAGTTTCAGTACTTAGTGAGGCTCTCTACAACTTAGTGAGACCCTGTTTCAAAAAATAAAAGAATGAAAAATAGGACTGGGGGTGTAGCTTGGGGGTAGAATGCCTCTGAGTTCAATCCCCAGTTCTGCAAATAATAATAATAATAATAATAATAATAATAATAATAATAATAATAACAACAACATATTATTCTATTATGTGTAGAATAATGGATGAGTGCAGCCAGACTTAACTTGTCAACTCTCTGTCTTCAAGTGGGCAATTAGGAAAATACATTTAAGCTAAGAAGACAGAGTGACGTATTTCTCATGACTGAGGTTACAATCATATTTTAGGTTATTATATACTAAAGACAAAGAAGTTAATAGGTGCCCTCTAAAAATGGAAAAGAGCAGAGATTAATCTGATAGTTTCCATTTTAAAAGTTCCATTTGGTTTCCCAAATTTGTCTTGTCTCGTGAGGTTTCTGAATGCCACACTGTCCTTCTCTCGTGCTTTCTACTGCATTCCACTGCTTCCTACACCCCCGGGTTTGGGGAATCTTAGTATTTATGCAAAGACACAACACAACCAGAGAGCTAACCCTGTAGCGCTGTACTTTACGGATATTAACCTAAACCATTGTTTTGTCTTTTTAGTTTAGGTTTTGGTTAATGCACAGAATGTAATATTTATAAATATTGAAGATGAGGCTTTTTTTATGTGTGTGTTGTACTGGGGATTGAACCCAGGGGCATTCTACCTCTGAGCTACACCCTCAGCCCTATTCTTTTTTTTTTAATTTTTATTTTGAAACAGGGTCTCACTATGTTGATGAGAGTCCCACTACTTGTTGAGACTGTCCTTGAACCTGAGAATCTCCTGTCTCAGCCTCCCAAGTACTGGGATTACAAGCGTGCACCACCACACCCAGCAAGATGAGGTTTTTAGTGATACTGTCTCATACAGGTAATGCAGCTGAGACTATCCAAGGAAGTCTCTGGTCAAGGCTCCAAGTTATTAGTTGCTCACCTAGCAGTAAGGATTCCCACCAAGGATGCAATAAACAGGGCAGGAGTTCTGGAAGGCTGTTTCAGGGGACAGAAAGATGACTGGTGGAGGAGAGGTCAGTGTTTCCAAGCCTTCGCTCAGATGCCCGTGCAATTGGGTATCCACTTGGCTAGCAGAGACAAATTGTTGGGTAGATTCTATTCTAGTCTTACAGAAACACAGTTGGATGCCATCTTTTCAAAAGAGAATACCAAACCATTTGCGAATCCAGAACTGAGCGCGCCCCTACATTACAACACTAAGTTCATATTTGTCTTGTTTGTCGTCAGATGATTCCGCCTTGAAGTTTGCATCAGGGTCTGGGTGGTGGATTTCGATGAGAAGAACATACACCAGGCCTCCAATAACAGCGCCAACCAAGGGGCCCACTACAGGAATCCACCAGAAGCTATTTCCAGCTCTGAAAACACACAAGAAATTAGTGATGCATTTCTAGGCCTTCCTCCTGTTGTTACTGCCTAGTTTTTCCCTAAACAGCATACCTGATTTCAGGTGACCTGGGAAAGTTCAGGTTGATTATTCAGGAATTGCCTTTCCCTGATCCTGAAATAATCAAGCCTGGGATTTATGAATGGAAATAGATGCCCAGGCTGTGGAAAGATTCCTAGACATCATTAGTTTATGCGGGCAATCAAAATAAATAATGAATGGATGAAAAATTTAAAAATCTAAGGTAGGTCAGGTGTGGGGATGCACACCTGTAATCTCAGCTAGTTGGGAGGCCGAGGCAGGAGGATTGCAAGTTCTAGCCCAGGTTCAGAAATTTAGGGAGACTCTGTCTCAAATTAAAAAGAAAGAGGGGGGAGCTATGGCTAGAGCTTAGTGGTAAACTTCCCCTGAGTACTGATTAAAAACTCCAAGGTAGATACATGAATTAAATATAATTTAAATCATTGCTTTTTTTTATATCACAGTGTAAAGGTATGTTTTGAATAAGGCTTTTTTTTTTTTTTTTTTGGTCAGTACTGGAGATTGAACTCAGGGGCGTTCTACCTCCGAGCTATAACACTAGCCCTATTTTTTTTGTGTGTGTGTGTGGTACTGGGGATTGAACTCGGGGGCACTCGGCATTCTACCTCCAAGCTACACCCCCAGCCCTATTTTTTACCCTTTATTTTGAGACAGGGTCTCATTAAGTTGCGGAGTGCCTCACTAGGTAGCTGAGGCCAGCTGCGAACCCAGATCCTCTGGTCTCAGCTTCCCAAATGCTGGGATTACAAGCGTGTGCCACCACGCCTGGTTGAATAAGGCTTTTGTGCTATGATTCTCTTTCCTCCCCAAATCCTGAATGTCAGTACTTTCTAGAAAAAGTACAGCTCTAGGAGAAAGTAGGGGACATGTGAATACCATTATCATTATTATTATTATTATTATTATTATTATTATTTCCATTTAAATAACTCCCATAATTGCTCAGCAGCAAAGAAAACACATGTGTTTTTAAAGTATGAGAAATGACAAACACACAAGAAAAAAAACAATAATGGCATAGAGGCAGCAGAGGATAGAAGAGCACAGGAGTGTGTGGGGATTTCACCATGTCCTGGTTGAATATCACCATGTTCACCATCCTAACATGAAATAACAGAGAGAACTTTGATCCTGGCAGGACTTGCGGATGATCATTTCATTATTTTGCTTGGTAACTATACAGTATTCCATGTGACCTTTTGTTTATGTCAAATCTTGATTAGAAAGGATTAGGGAAGCAAGTAGAAAACGAAATCCCTGTCCTCCACTCCAGGAGATCTTTCCTAATGTTGGACAGTCTAAAAGAAAGTCTTTGAACAAGCCATCCTTCTCTGAGCTCCAGTTTCTCCATCTGCACAATCCCTTCCATGGGAATACCCTCATACACCTTTTTTTTTTTTTTTTTTTTTTTTTTGGCGGTACTGGGGATTGAACTCAGGGGCATTCTACCTCCGAGCTATACCCCCAGCCCCATTTTTTATTCTTTATTTTGAAACCGAGTCTCACTAAGTTGCGGAGTGCCTCACTAGGTAGCTGAGGCTGGCCGCGAACCCGGATCCTCCGGTCTCAGCCTCCCGAATGCTGGG